>JAATLQ010024963.1:64588-115904 GCA_013421005.1 Heliconius erato x Heliconius himera
TCGCTCTGGTGTCGAGGTTAAGCGCGGCGTTGAGTTCTGCCACTCAACACGCAATGCCTCCAGAATGCGGCAGAAAGTGGGGAACGGAGTGTCTTAACACTAGGTTCCCTCTGCCTACCCTGCTGTGTGCGGGATACAGCGTGAAGCTAATTTTATTTAATTTTTTTAGTATACAAACACCAAACGCTCTAGATTGATTTTCGATTTTTTTGTAATATAAGACAAAACTGCGGAATGGTTGTTTTATTACATCAGTTACATCTTTTGTTTAATAAAACCATGAATAATACCTGAATTAATTAAAAGAATAATTAGTACTACCTTTTTATGAATGGTTCTTTGTGTGTTTCAAGCAAAGCATTCAAGCAATACTGGTATTTTCGGGATTTGACAAAATTTCTAATTTTTCTTATTTTTCTTCTTATTTGTAGAGTTAATTTAAGTGGGTATTTTCATTAAAATAGTAAATTAATATATATTAAATAAATATATAATTTGAGGTCAGCCGTGTCGCAGAGGCAAAAAGTGGCTGGTTGTGGATTTTCATTTCTTTTATAGCATGTTTTAATTAGTGTTTCAACTTTTAAAATTCTGGTTTTCTTGTATACTGAAGTATTTTAAAAGATTTATGGTGAATCTCTACGAGTGAAAAGTATTATGAGAGCATTAAGAGAACAAAAACACTCTTGTAATGTGTTTTAAATTTCAAGAAAAAGTGTAAAATATCGCTGACTGTACCAATATTAGCTCCGACTTCAAAAATAACAGATTTTAAAATAAAGTACCTACAGTACTCAGTATACTGTTTTGTATAATTTAGTTTTGTCTGAGTTTGTGCATCTATTCTTTTGTTAAAATCATTACTTTTAAATTATTTATTTGTTTATTAGTGACAATAATATTTTACTAATTTTATCACCAAGGCATATCATTATCTATTAAAAACATTATTTTGATAATAGCCTTTAACACATAAACGTCTTTTCACATACAAAGCATATCACATTATATTTGTTTGCAACAAACACGCTGTATAAGATAAGTCGTGTTTAATGAAGGATAAAGTAAAGTGCGTTAATCTTAATCTCAAATCACGTCGAGAATGTAGTATCTTCTATAAAAAGGTATCTCTGTTATAGAAACTAAGTTGTTTTTTGGATATTATTGTTAATGAATATAATATATCTGTACGTATATGACAAATCAGAAGTTAAAGCCGCACTTTTGTCTTGACATCAAAGTGAAGAAATGAAAATATTAAAAATTTAATTTCTTCTTAATTGAACTCACAATTTGTCGCGATTAGTCTCACTTCTGTGTCCCTGTTCTGTTCTTCTGTGTCCCTGTGCCAAGTTATTGATATCTAATACTTTCGCCATCACATATATTTACTGGATTTGATGGATATGAATCCAATTTTACTTTCAAAAAACCTGTCTACACTTCTAGATATATTTACACAACATTATATGGTGGAACGTTTTATTTAGTTGACTACGCTAATAGGCTACTTACACTTACGTATACATATATTACATTACTTTAATTGTTTATATGTAGCTCACAGGGCGTGCGGTCAAAATGCTCGAAGAACTTTAAATATATACAACTTTTCGAATTATTTCATTAACTACACGGACGAAACTGCAACTTTACATTGGTTTATAACCACAACCTTCCTCTAGAGCAGGGGTTCCCAACCTTTTCTTGATCAAGGACCACTTTTATATCATTCTTGGTAGCAGGGACCACTATGCATGTAGGTATATTAAAAATTAACTGTGATAATTAAACTGAACCTTCGCCTCACTATTCCCAGTCACAAAATTAAAATCGTTCGCGGACCACATTTAGGCTTCTGCGGACCACTGGTGGTCCGCGGACCACTGGTTGGGAACCACTGCTCTAGAGCCACCTAACTGCCCGCAGGTATCTGCATGGAGGAGCCGCAGCAGGGCCCGTGCCGCGGCGTGTACCGGCGCTGGGCCTTCGCGGCCGCCAAGGGGATGTGCGTGCCCTTCACGTACGGCGGCTGTCGCGGCACCCGCAACAACTTCCTGTCGCAGGAGGAGTGCCTCGCCACCTGCTCCGTCGTGCTCGGTGAGTCACGTCTCATTGTAAACGAGATTATTACCAATTCGCGCCGCCCCGATAAAACGTGGCGCAGCGTTATGTTCCGCCACTTGACACAATTCGGGAGGAAAGAGGAGAACGTAATACTTTGAAACCAGAGTTAATTTCCGTCTATCCTGCTAATAATAAATGACATGGATAGAAGATGGACAACGGGACGACGATCGAACCTAACACTAAATTATCTCTAACTATTACTAATCTTATAGAAAATGTGAAGATCAATTTGGGTAACTTTTATTCTTTGACAGTGACAGTGCGACCTCGAACTGATTTCGATAATTTTTCCACATGATACAACACTATTGACTATTTTTATTTAATATGTTCATTTTAATTAATAAATGTTTATTTTAAAAATGAATAGAAAAAGGCTCAGCACAAGGAAAGCACAAATATAGATAAAGATAAGATTACTTTAGCACCATTAAAATCAAATGTGCTAAATGAACAGCGGTCAGAAATAATAAAAAACCGGACAAACGCAAGTCGGTCTCGCTCACTGAGGGTTCCGTTCAAAAATGGAGGTTTCGAGCTTTTTCTGAAATTAAAACTTAGCTTAGCCAGAGCCCTTTCATCTGATATCTCTCTCTTGAACTTGGCTTTAATATCAAGTTTGGGGGCAAATATGGATTTAACCACAAATGTAATTTTTTTCTGTACTACCTGTATCCTATTAATTTCGATTCCCTTTATAGTGTCGAAATACACGTATATCTTTTATTTAAATAAATATAGATTTTTTTTCAGAAAATCAAAAGACTATAGATCTGAATATATGGTTTGAATTTTAACTCGATATCTCCAAGCGTTCCTGAGATAAAGGCTCTGGACAGACAGACAAACAGACTTACGGACATCTCGTTTGTAAACATATTCAAAAAGTCCGTTCATAAAATGTCAATATTATCAGTCTATGATTTGGATACATTTATATATGAGTATTTGTCATGCGCAGCGTGAGCTGTACGCGTTTCCTTATTGTTGTCCTTCAGGGTTGCTTCCTGATCATTAGATAAGCGAGAGAAATAAAAACGTAAACAAACTCACAGTAGACTCTACGCGACGATCCTGAGTTCGAATTCTCAGTGAAGCTGGACAAATGTGGCACTAGGTTTTCCCATCTAAATACCCAATATATTTAAATAAGCAAATATTTGTGGTTTTGTAAGCGAATGTGTAAAGCGAGTGTATATTTAGCGCTAGGTAGTGGAATTTACATATTGTTATATAATTAGTTTATTTTTGTTACACGATTTATGAAAAGCAAAGCTCTTTAATGAACCTGCAATTTCCATTTAGTTAGAAATAAGCAAATACCAACAAAAGTATGTTAGTCGCGAGTAGCTCGCGCCGACGTTATCCGGCCATACGTAAGATTTCAGTTACGTTATAGAACATATTTGTATTTGATTTATAAGTAATTACTTTGGGATATTTTTGTGATTTATTTAAACCACTCCATGGTTCTCTCCTCCCCAGTGTCAAGTGTCAACGAAATCAGTTCGGCACTTTTCGTGTAATCATCGAGATATTGTTGATTGTCGGTGTTCAACGCCGCGCACTGGTCAAACAAAATTATAACGTGAATTGTATGCCTCACTTTCAGGCGCATTAAAAATTAAAAACAAGAACAATGCTGTTCAATTGAAAAAAATAATTATTTGGAGTGACAATATGTTTAGAAATCTTTATTGAATAAGTTTATTTAGTCACTTGATGTTTAGTGTATGTACTATTAATCGTAATAAAATTTATAGCCAATAAAAAAGTAGTAAGTATATTGTAGAAGCACACCGCACGTCACCTGTAATACGAAACATGCGCTCGCCCTTGACCAGTTATTGACAAAGTTTAATTATTACAAGTCATGGAATCGTGACAGAGATTTTAAAACTAGATATTGAAAATAAATAACTACTTTTTATGTTTCATTTTGCACACAAAGTAATTTGTGCAACATAAAATTTAATATAAGTATACCTCTGTATAAAATATTTATTTTTTATCTTTCTTCGCTTTCTGCCTCATAAGTAGCACACTGCCACGTGCGGAGTTGTGTCACGAAACACAACCCCGCGCGTAGTCTCAATCTCAGTTATTAAAATAATTTTATTGCAAACAAAACTCAAAAAAAATCCTTTCCTCGCTCTTTTTAACTTAATCTTAACTGTCGTTTTAAGTAATGGTTTAATAGAAATCCTTTAAGTCTGTTTTGATGGACACTTTCGTCAAGGAGGATACAGTGAGTTGACACACTAGTTCAGAAGCTTTATTTTTATCTGTTTGTCTTTTTTAATGGAAAAAGACAAGGCAAACGCGCGTACGGCTCACCTGATGGTAACACTAGAGGAGCTACAGGTACATTGCCTGAGAGTTTGTTCGCGCTAATCTCGGAAACGACTTGAAAAACGATTCTGGCAAATATGGCACTTAACATTTAGTGTAATTTATTATTTGTGTAATGATAGAAAAATACCGAGATTTTATAATGATAAAAAGCACTGAGATTTTAAGATTTAGAATCGGGGTCGCTACCCAACACTCAATGTCTCGAAAAATTTGACGGTAATGGACGGAACAAAAATAATAGTATAGATAAAAAAGGGTAGGCAGAGGGAACCTAGTAATAAGACACTTCGTTTCCTACTTTGCGCCGAATGTTTACAGTATAGATAACGAAATTAAATTAATTAACTATCTTTTCTTAAATCCACTTAAATAAATATTCGTATGGTTCAAGCGGGCAAAGTCGCGCGGGTGCCACTAGTATATAATATAAGTTCATAATAATTTTAAAACGATTTCTTTTTCACTTGACTCTACAGAGTTATTGATTTTTTTATTATTTTTTATGGAAAAGGACACGGCAAACGAGCGTTTGGATCACTCGATCTAAATCCGCCGCTTCATATTCAGCGAACAAAAATATTTAAAAGAAAGAATACATTAATTAGCAATATTTTCTCAATATTTGTTTTATATCTTGATTATATGAAACTTGAATAGTCTATTTTTTATTTTCAAAGTATGTTTTTATGTAGATACATATATGTAAAAATATCTGACCTACAATGAGTTAAATACATCTTTGAGCTAATTTTAAAATTGAAGCTAGTTTTCTTAGAAGCGTAATCAAATGATAGCCATCGTATAAATTAAATAAGCGTCGATCATACAGCGTTAGGATGCGTGCATCGCCGAGAATGTCTGTCTGTTTGACGTTGGAGTCCTTGCGGGTCTTATTTAGATCATTTTTTATAATTGGGTCAGTGATGTCATTATATGAGCTCATTTGAGGAGCACGACAGCCCTCGTTACATACGTACGAGTAGGTGTTGCTGTTGTTTATACTTAAGAAGGTAATCAGATTAGGTAGGTAATTAGTTTAAATGAAACACATAAGTACGTATATAGATACTATCTAACGCATTAAAATTTGTTTCACTGTTCGGTGACACGGTAACAGGTATGTACTTACATGTAGTCGTGAATTTGATTCCCAGTTTTATTATAGTTATATATTTTATATTTTATGATAGTCTTATCCCGTTTCTCTGTGTGGCAACAGTCATGCAGAATATACGTGAGTGATGTTAAGAATCTAGATATTTGTTGAAAAAGATGCGCCGACACTAAAAACGCAACGTCCTAAAAATTCGGTGCTTGTAACATTAAGCTCTCTCTCTCTCTCTCTCTCTCTGTGTGCTTATTTTGCTATGTAGGAAAATTTATAGCTGGTTCGTTTATTTAAGATCAATTTATTCATGTACGTAGATGTAAACTATATTTTTAACTTCGCGCTGTAGCTGGCTCGCATAGCTGAGTAGGAAGCGGAAACTTGGGAACCTTTCCGCCGAATTCTGGATGAAAATATTAAATATTTCCTTTTATGAGTGAGAATTGATCCCACAACCTCTTGTGTGTACAGTCGTACACTTGCGCCACGACGGCCTCAATGCTGTGAGTGAATGAATCATCGAACAGATTGTATTTTGTATATAGTTGATGTAATAAATTAGTTCGGAAGTATTCGTTGTGATAAACAAACTCTTAGCGGCGATCAATTACCGTATCTTAGACATCACTACCGAGGGTGCATACAGACGACGCGACAAGAAGAAGTAAGCAGCTCGTGACATTGGAGACAGATTTTTGTAAAAGATTTAGGCTATTGATTATATTTTTATAACAAATTTTGCTGGGAAACTAAAGTAGATAGAGAAAACCTAGTGTCAAAACTCTATTCTCCGCTTTCCGCCAGGACGCAGAACATTCCATGTTGAGTGGCAAAGCTCAACGCTGCGCTATGTCATGCCAGAGCCGATCCATAAGGACTCATCGTCATTATTTATAGCAGTTATAAAAAAAATATCAATATTGTTGAATATTAATTATTTTTTTCTATAATCCAGGAGGAGCTGCTCCTGGGGCATTACCAGGTGCCCAAGCCCCATCGGTAGCCTCACCCGACTCTGGTCTCAGCATTAACTCCATCGTGCCTGCTTTGACTGGTAAGTGTATATAAATCGTGGTACATACTAAACCATACAGTGGAGTTTAACGTAATTATCTAAGATATCTGAGTAACTTTATCTACTACTACATGCGGGTTTAAATTCCATTCAAAAATCTTTTGACTTAACTTAACTTACGTGTGACTTAAAAAAAATATATACAGTTAAATATATACATATAGATTTAAAAATCCTTGGTTATAGTAATAGTATAAAAAAATATTTGTAGACGATTGTAATACATTATATTACAATCGTCTACACATGTAGTGAAAAATGATTTAAATAAATTATTTCATCTGTTAAAGAAGAATCATCGTCGTGTATCTCGCTGGAGGCTAACGCGTGTTATATAAATGGCAGTCATTAATTACGCTATTTACGGCTGTGGTACATTTTGCTATCTATAAAATGTTATGGTAATGTATCTGCTTGATAAAGATTTAGGGTTGTTTAATGAGACCATTTTATGAACTATGTTTTTACGCTACTTTCCCTTTGGTCTTTAAATAAAAGCTACTTTTAATCATTAAACAATTTATTTAAGAAAACGTAGTGGTGGTGGCTTACTTTTAATTTGTAATTCAACGGTTCAACAGATAATTTTACTATTTCTTTCGAACAAGCCTGAAACTTAGCAGATAGCAATTATGGCTATTATGTTTGGGTTCAACTGATTTTAACAGGACATTCAGAAGAAATTTTTGATATTAAACATATTTTATTAAACACTTATATTAAAGTAACAGCTGATCCGTTTTTATGGGACTTTTACTGAAAGATCCCTACATACACTTAAGTAATAGTCAAATACGTCGCTGCCTCAGGAGCGGCGCAGGCGCAGGCGGCGCCGGGCGAGTGCGTGCTGTCGGGCTGGAGCGCGTGGTCGGCGTGCAGCGCGACGTGCGGCGTCGGCTACCAGGAGCGCAGGCGCACCGTGCTGGTATACACTTTGGATTGTTTTGATAGCTTTTCTTAAACTCACGCAGGATTTGTGGTTTTTGTGAGTAGGCAGAGGAACCATCCAATTTTCTTAAGGGACTCAACGCTTCGCTTCTTACCAGATTTTACCAGAGCAAGCCATTAAAAATAGAACATTAGAAAGAGTACCGAGTGGGAACCGAACGTGCAAACGTCGCGTTCACACTCAGACGCTGTTCCAATTCGCCACGACGGTGTATCGTTATAAAACATGTTCCCTTAGAAATTTCGTAAAATCCTCTCTCAAGTGAGTGAGGAGCGCTCCCCGCACTTCCCAAGGTTACATGTGGTTTCAATGAAGTAAGACAGAATATTGAATGATGTCACATTTACTTTTTTTCGAATCAATACATATTACGACTACTAACGAATCGGGATTATATTTAAATATTATAAATTCTGATATACTATATACACGTGAAATTATGATAAATTTATTTTAAATAAAAAGCTGGAGATTTAGGACTTTTTATAAGATAATAAATACTTAAAAGTTAACAGTATAAATAAATAAATACGTTACATGATTGAAATAGAATACAGAAGTTTGTCACGAACAATGTACCTGTAACAAAAAAATACGTTTATTTATAATTCCTACGAAGAAACTAAACAAAAATATATAAAATAGAAAACCATTCCAACGTCCTTCATTACGGTTCGATGCCCACTCGAGGGAATGAAATATTTAATATTTTGATTTCTTCGCTCGATATCTTCGCGGTATTGAGGCACAGTGCGTGGTTGAGTACTCGACTCGCTACTCAACACGCAATGCCCCCAAAATTCTTATTGGGAATGGAGTATCTTAGCATTAGGTTCCCTTTGCCTACCCTGCCGATGCAGAATACAGCGTGAAGTAAAAAAAAGACAATAGTCAAGACAAGAATATCATCCATATTCTTTAACATTGAATTTGAACGTCGTCGTCGCATTCGGTAGTAAGAACACAGTCGATCTTTGTTCGGAGAGTGTTTGTGTTTGAAAAACTGTGTTTTTAAATATAATCCATCTTTTCTACATATCGATTGTCAAAGATTGCTTTCAGCAAAGGAATGTAGCATTTTAATGTTTAGTATATTTTTTTGGTAATTAGATTTTTTTTTTAATATAAAGAGAACTGTACTGTACTAAGTAACCGTCTTCATCCTGCAACAACAATGCAATTCCGACAACATTTGGCGCGACGCTCGCTAGTCACCTGTTCAAACTGAACTGTATATTTATTTGACTTTAAGTGTTGTATAATATGATGTGAAATAAAATCTCCATTTTAAAATATTATAAACATTTATAAAATTAGATTTTTGACATTATATTATAATAAATAAATTGCGTGTTAAGTGGCAGATCTCAACGCCGCGCTTTGCCTCGATACCAGAGCGAAGAAATGGAAATATAAATTTAAGTAAATATTTCATCTCGTCGAGCGGGGATCGAACCCACAACCAGTCGGTTTTACAGTCACAGTTGCGCCGCTGCCCCACGACTGGCCAGCCGGGATATAATTGGATTTTTTCTCACGAACGTCTGTGTACCAATGCATAGCTGTTACAGTATTTTACAAAATCTAAATTAAAGTATTCTCTATTCAATTAGACCCTTACAAACACTTTTGAATCGACAAGTTCCGTAGAAATGTCAGTAGCGTCAGTGCTACATCTCGCTACCACAGCACCGGCTCAGGAAGCCGATAGCTTATAAAGTTACACCCTACAGCTTTACTAATATTCATTGGGCTATCAAATAAAATATACTGATAGCGTATCAAATATACATTCTGATGGTATCGAGAGTAATAAAAGCGAAGGTCGGCCGTCAGTGACGTCAGTCCGGTACACTGTATATATTGTTTCATAGGGAATCATCATTATTTTATTCTGGTTACGACTGACATTGAACGTGTGGGTCAACAAACCTGTAACAAGTGGAGGTAGAGTTACCTCTAAATTCTTAATTGACTGTTGTCCGCGTTGGTAGTTGATACTATAATCAAATTAAAAGCAAAATTAAGACTCCGTCTTCAATTTAGGAGCCGTTCAAGTATTACGTAAGCAGTTTTTTTGCATTTGTTGCTCCACTATGTCATCAAAAATAAGCTATCTTCTTAAATATATTTCATTGAACACGTCAATAATAAGCAAACCCAAGACCCCCGCCCCTTACAGTGCTTACGTAATACTTGAACGGCCCCTTACCGCCGAGTTTTGGAGGTATTGCGTTTTGAGTGGTGGAACCCAACCCCATGCTTTGCCTCGACACAGAGCAAAGAAATGAAAATATAAATTTAAATAAATATCATCATCAGTAATGATTATTACTTCGAGTGGGGATCGAACCTACAACCAACCTACAATCAGTCATGTTTACAGTTACACATTTTCATCCCTGTGCCACGACTGGCACTTTAGAAAATTCATAATAATTTAAAAATTATTTAAAGGAATTTTAATAAAAAAATATATTTCCTTATCATTCCTTCATTCAAAAACATTTCATTCTCGCCCTGTACCTACTCGGCGTGGTACAGCAGGTAGGTAGGTAGGTAGGTAGGTAGGTAGGTAGGGGGTGGAATCTATATTTTAGTGTCGAGTTGGCGTGATTAGCGCTAATAAAGAGTCTTAGTGACAAATGGGATTGAAGCCACACACAAGCTGATGTTATTACATCAGAAATGTTTTTGTTGTTGTGCAAATTGAAGGTAATTGTTGTTTGTTTTTAAATAAAGACAATACGAAGCTTGATAATATAAATGACAACTCTCTTTATAGTGTTTGTTCCCCCATGTTTTCCATTTCCCACCATGTAGAGATGTGACGTAAATTACTATATTATAAATATAAACCTTCTTTGATTTGAGACTGTGCTTATACATAGATATTATATGTATATTTTCGTCCCAATAATATCTCTTTCCTGAATGCGGGTCTCAGTTGATGTCGTGCGAGGTCGCGTCGTTACAACTATGCTAATATAATTATGATTTTGTTCAATTAAATAATAATTGGTGGCTTCATGTGAGTGGAGTGGTTACTTAGTGGTGGTTGCTAAGTTGCGCGGGGTGGAGGTTGAGTTCATTGTTTCGCAATACTTATAACGCATTTTAAAAGGGGCTGGCAGTATGGCGGAAAGTGTAGAATGGCATGACTTATTGCTAAAATTGGAGCATTGCCTGTTGTGTAGTTTTTAAAAAATAAATAAGAAATATTATATATATTTCACCATCTATTTTATCCCTAAATCTGTTGCTTTGTGATAAACCAGATATGGCTAAATGAATTTAAGAATTTGATATGTAGATAATTTATAACATCCATTTTCCGCCGAGTTCAGGAGGCATTGCGTGTTGAGTGACGCAATTCAACGCTGCGCTTTGCCTCTTTTCTAGAGTGAGGCAAATTAAAATATTAAATATTTATTTTCCTCGAGTGGGAATCGATTTCCATTACATTGATAAAACCTGTCGCGTTTACAGTCGCACGCTTGTGCCCCTCGAACATACATAAATATATAGATAATTTTGTTTGTTGTTATATAATTAGCTGTTTTATACATAAATGTAATGTATGACTTCCAGAAGGCAGCAGGCGAGGGCGCGGCGCCGTGCCCCGCGCGCCTCACGCGCCGCCGCCGCTGCTCGCGCGCGTGCTAGCGCCGACACACTACAACTCTACTAAACTGTTTTAAATCTAACTTTCTAAGCTGTTTGATACAGATATTTAGATGTAACGATAGCTAATACTGACTACAATGTATGTATCGACTTTTGAAATATAATTAAAGTGGCAATAAATATTGCTGAAATCACTCTTTGTATACACGAAAGTTAAAAACATATTAAATGGAACAGTCGCGCAGAACGTCATAACAGATTCTATTCTATTATGTTGATTTGGTCCAATGTGGTTTAAATGTTTTCACGAAAAAATACGTACCTAATTATAGTTTTGAGTTGTGGATGTTTTCAATAATGTATGTATATTGTATGGCTATACCTACCTATACTCGTATATACGTTACAAGAATTATTGCATTAAATATTTCGGTGTAGAGTTACCGTGACGTAACGCAGTGTCTACTTAATACTATTTTTTTTATACTATTTTTATTCTTAAATAAATGTTACTGCAACAGAATTAGTTTTTTTATTAATTCTTAAAGGTTTATATATTTTTTAATATTTATTAATAATTTCTTGAATATTTTTAACTTTACTTAGTAATTTGCATTTATTTCATAATATATCAGATAAATTGTTCGGATTATCGGTATATCTAATAACGCCACAAAGCCGCGGCACAGCTACTGATTTCGATTCCCACTTGGGAAAATGAATTATTTTCATTTTCCTGCTTTGGTAACAAGAGAAAGTACCGCGTTAAGTTCCGGCACTTGCACGTCTCGAAAATTGGACGGAAGGTGGGGAATAGAATGTCATGTATTATACTAGATTCCCTCCGCCTACCTGCTGTACGCGGCGTGCACTGTGATGTAATTGTTATGAAAAAAAATCCTCGTAAAAAAAAACTGAAATGATTCTTTGCTGTCTCTAAATGACATTAGGAGATATTAATGGAGGAGGAGGAGTAAATTAGGTAATAAATTTGTATGGAAGCAAAAGAAATGGAACATCTGAGAGTCAGAAAATCAAAAATATATGTAATTATAAAAATAAGGCAATTACATCAATGTCAATTACTAGAAACATAATAGTCGGTAATCAACGACCAGATCTGACTCCGTCTGCCGGAAGTGCCTCGTGTTGCGCTTCCTGCTTCCATCACAATACGCGGCATTGGCTGTAACAATAGGTGCTAGTTGCAATCTCTAAATACTGAGAGCAGCGAGAGGTAGAGGTAGCACTGGCCTTTGTTGGTATTGTATGATAGCACTGAACTTGAAATAACTTTGTTTTTCAATCTCTAACTTATTAGAGTCTCTTAAGACTATTCTATTATATTGTAATAGATAATTAATAATGATAGGAGGGTTATGTTTTTAAATTATGTTTTTATTAAAAATATTTTATTATGTTATGAACTTCGCACATAGAAGTACCTATTTTCCGCTTATTAAGAAATGCTTGGACAAGAAGTGATCGTGAAATTGATCACTACACAAAATAAGACTACACCTCCTCTATTTTTGAACCTATTATTTAAAATAAAAAAAAATGTGAGTTGAAATGTAATGTATTTATGATTTATATAGGTTTACGCATTCATTAATCTTTCCAAGTGCGACTTACCAACGTCTAACATTTTTTTCTTTTGTAAGATTCTCTGCATTTCACATCATAACTCACGCAAGATTCTCTGCATTTCACAACAATAATAATACTAATTAGCCCCAAGGCAGCTTGTGGCGAGCTTTTCGGGAGTAGCCATGGACCTGACCCCTCCGGAGGTACGTACTCCGCGTGATGGCGAACCGGTGTACACCTCTCTAGATCCTTAGTTAATCACGCCGATTTCACGCTCATGGTATAATGCCGCCTTGTGGAATATGATACTATTAAAAAGTTGGGCTTCTGTAAGACTCATCCAATAACCCAATAGCTTGTCCATCCAAATCTCATTTTATGGATGAAGGAAGTCTATGCCGTTTAGTTTCTATATTTTCCATACTTCCTACGCATTAACCGGCAATCATCACGGCGGAGATGGATTCCAGCTAACGCATTACAGTAAAATATTTTTTATATTGCCTAACTGACCTTTACGTGTTGGACCTGTCCCCACACAAGCCTTCCAAAGGACCGGGTTCTTTTGATCCCGAGAATTCTTAAATAGAAACTTAAAAATAAATCAGCTTCGCGCTGTATACCGCACACAGCAGAGTAGGCAGAGGTAATTAGTGTTAAGACACTCGGATCCTCTCTTTCCCCCGAGTTCTGTAGATATTGGTTGTTGAGTGGCGGAACTCAACGCCGTGCTTTAAACAGAAACATAATAGTAATATAATCTTATTAATATAATTAAGAAAGGATCGACATTTTACAACGACGGTGTAAACAAACGATTTCGTGACGAGACGAGGTCGCGATGCAAAAACTAGAACCAAAGGATAGTGCAAAACAAACAAGGCCGCGACCGGTGACTTAATAGTGTTACAACATGGCTACTTCCTACATTTAATTATAATAAAATAATATAATACAGAAATTTATAAAAATGTATGGAGTCAATATCTGTATATTAGAAGCAAGGATGGAGTATAAGCACTAGACACTACTGTCGGTGTTGAAGGTATTATTAGCTTTTGGTATACACAACTTATACTATGTACATACACTACATGTGCATATCGTATAATATCCTATTATATTATTTGCTACAAAACGATCATAAGTTATATATTTCTGTAATTTACTTAATGAACAAATGAAATATTTATTTAAATTAATATTTTCATTTTTTCGCACTGGAGTCGAGGCGAAGAGCGGCGTTGAGTTACGCTATTCAACACGCAATGCGTCCAGAATTCGACGGAAAGTGGGAAACGGAGTGTCTTAACATTTCGTTCTCTCTGCCAACCTAGATACACCATGGAGCTGATTTATTTAATATATATATTTTGAATTCATCTTTTAATTTATGTGTTTCTCCTATTTTGAAATGTAAATAAATGGAGAAACCGCGGAGTTGAGTTCGCGGTTTGTCTCGAAAAAAAGGAAGTAATAAAGTAAGGTTCGGAGCAGCAGAGTGAATTCAAACAGTAAAATAATAATATAAAAAAGATTGAATATCTGCCAAATCTGGAATACTTCTCTAATCTGGCAACAACGCGTATTACCGCTAACAGTCACAGAATGACATAATAGAGGCGAACAAGCCCTCCGTCTCATTAACCTTGGGGAGCTCTCGCACCTACACTTTGTGCGAACTTGACCCACTTGCCTCTCGCCCGTGACGTCACGACCAGACGGTGACGTCACCGGCTTTATGGGCCGAGGGATAGGCAGAAGTATGCCGCCCTATAAATAAATCTAGAGAATTTTTGTTCATTATGTTTTTGCATGTTAATTTTGTTAGGTATTTAGGATTTTTTTGAACAAAAAAAACAGTTTTTGATGTCAAACATCTAGTCTAAAAGGCGCCGGTTTATAACCGGATCGTTTGCTATTCTAAGATGCAAATATATATGCTTTGGGGCAACTTGAAATTAATATCGAATTTATATATTAAATGTTCGTAAATGTTTATAAAATAAAGTCACCATTTTCTGTATCAAATTCGTAATACTTCATTTTTTCATTATGTTTTGTTTAAAAGCTGTAATAATCTTGCCTTTATGCACATTACTTATACAGTAACACGATGTTTCACATCCGTCAGGAATCCCGTGACGCCTAATCGTTACTTTATAAAATGGTCATTTTTTATAATTTAGTTGTTGGTGAATTGTTATTTATTTCATATTTTTAGACGATATCTAAGAGGTGCTGTTTCGTGTCCCGCTACGTTAAAGTTTTATACGATTTCAAAATATGTTTATGAATATCAATAAATGAATATGAGAACTACTTGAGGCCGGTCGTGGCGCAGCGGCACGAGGTGTGACTGCAAAACCGACCGGTTGTGGGTTCGATCCCCACTCGATGAGATGAAATATTTACTTAAATTTATATTTCCATTTCTTCGCTCTGGTGTCGAGGTTAAGCGCGGCGTTGAGTTCTGCCACTCAACACGCAATGCCTCCAGAATTCGGCAGAAAGTGGGGAACGGAGTGTCTTAACACTAGGTTCCCTCTGCCTACCCTGCTGTGTGCGGGATACAGCGTGAAGCTAATTTAATTTTTATTTTTTAACTACTATGCGCCACACGCGCACAGCGGCACGAGGTGTGACTGTAAAACTGACTGGTTGTGGGTTCGATCCCCACTTGAGGAGATGAAATATTTACTTAAATTTATATTTCCATTTTTTCGCTCTGGTGTCGAGGTTAAGCGTGGCGTCGAGAGAAAGTGGGGGACGCAGTGTCTTAACACTAAGTTCCCTCTGCCAATCCTGCTGTGTGCGGGATACAGCGTGAAGCTGACTTAATTTTTTTTTGACTATGAGAACTATGTATGTACGATAGGTACAAGGGAGTCAAGCCAAGTCAAGTGTGTTGTTTAGCGAATAATTTATGCAATGAATCATTATTGCTTCATTGATTCACAAATAATAGTAATGGTAACTAGTTAGCCATTACTACTGACGTTCCCAGTTTGTTCATTTTTTGTGAATGTCATTATTTTAAATGGTGTCGGAGTCAATTATGTTTTTATAGGAACAGTAAATGTTGCAGTTAATTTTTTCTTCAGACAGATTAAATTATTTTCTAATAACATTAAAATTTTATTTTTTTATTATTTTTTCTCTTACAAAAGACCTATCAGGAAACGGTTTTTTTTCTAATTACTATTTTTTAATAATATTGATACCTAAAACAAAAGCGACATAATATAAAAATTCTATATTTTTTTTCAAAAGATGATTAAAATTATTATTATTCTATATATTTTATATTTTTTTTCTGGGCTCCGTATCTCGAAAGAAAGGAACCCTTATAAGACTACTTTGTTGTCTGTCTGAGGTATCCAGCTGAAAATACTAACAAATATATGGTGTACAGGCATTTATTTGGAGCACACAAAACACCAAGCTTATGAAACAACTCAATTCAACGCAATCAAAAGATACGAGCGATACGATACGATTTACGAGATCGCTTGGTTGCATTTTGTATGAAATTCTCTAGGGTACCACCTCCCGCGGACCTAAAGGTTTGAAAATTGGCACGAACTGAGAACTTGAAGTATTAATAAAAGAAAAAATACGGAAAAAAAGGAATTTATAACATAGAAAAAAATACTACAAACATATAATTATAGTTCCTTTCATACAAAATATATTAACTGACTTCTTGATTCTTCATACAAAATAAGTGAATAAGCCCGCAAAGTTAAGCTTCAACAATCCTGAAATTGGTACGAAACTCTTGGTGGAATCCGACATAAGTCAGATACCACCGACATAAGTCGGAGAGTCGGAAGTATAAACTTGACCGGTATTCTGTATGTATGTTTCGTTGTGTATATATTAAATATAGCAGAGAAGGTGGAGGAAACCTAGTATCAAGGCACTCCGTTGTTCACTTCCCGCTTAATTTTAGAGACAATGGATTTTGAGTGACGGAACTCAACCCCGACGCTTATGTAACTTCTCGGAAACTGTTTTTTAGTGTCATTAGCTCAATTTGTTTAAATATTTTTTTTGTTTCTCACGCTTCATCTCTAGCGGTCACTCGACAGAGAGAACGAGGCGCCAAACGCTGCTCTATTATTAATTTTAGCTTTATCTATTTTATTTAATGTATGTTAATCCGTACTTATATCATTTTAATGGTCAATTATCAGTGTAATGAGATATTAACAATCACATACACTTCGGATTAAAAACGCATTTAATAGTTGGTTGTGTGCTGCGCGTGCGCACGCTGCTAACGACGCGCCGCTCTGTTGCTATACTATATAGTTGCCTCCATTTACTGATACGATTCCATTTTTAAGATATGATGTACATATATTTTATTGTTTGTTATGGTGGTGAAGATGTATCTTACGGATTTATTTATATTTATAATAGGTTAAAAACATTTTTTTAGCACCGTCTTCTTTTCTGATCTCTGGTTATTGTTTTTACCTGAAATTTAATCTTTTTAGTGCTTTGTCTTTAATTGCATCAATTAATTGAACTCATTCCGTATTTTTCTACTTCGATAAAGCATTCGACACTCAGAATGTAAGTCACGTGTTAAATAAGCGACTTTTATCATTATTATGTAAAGATAGATATAGCTGTGGTAATTAATTCGTTAATTAGAGGAACTAGATCTGAGGCGTGGTAGATACCAGTAACTAGACACTCGCATTACAAAGTGTAATGGAAACATGTGCGAGACAAGGTCGGTCGCGGAGTGTTCACCGTCGTCACTTGGGTACAGGTATCGTCACTTATCACTTTAGATGTTCAATTGTGTTTATTTTTTACATTTTTCTCAACAAACGTGACCATAAAATTGGACGTGAGTATCTGTGATTTTATTAGTAGAAATTAAAGTACTGAGATTTTTATTAAAACAGAAATTATAAGATCACTTCTCTCTAGTTTTCATCAAAATTTCATAAAAAAAAATTGTGTTAAGTGGCGGAGCCTTTTGCATTTTATCTAACGTATTGAGAGTAATTTTTTAAAAGTTAAATTTATGGACTGATTTAAACCCGTAAATATTTACGGGTTATTTAGTCCATAAACCTAGTCCAATAAGCGTCTCGAGGTATTTGTTATCAATTTTGGTAAAATCAATATTTTCTCCAAGGCCTTTCTTCAAAGTTGTTGTTTCTTTAATAGTTCTAACTCATAACAAGCGTAAACAATATTTAAATATGAATTTTCGATGTTGTCTAATCGCTAGTCGTTGAGGAGGGAGGAGGGAGGAGGGAGGAGGGAGGAGGCGGGGTCCCAGTCAGCGTTACAGCCGAGAGCCCTCGTGACTGCACAACACACGTCTACACGCTGACTGCTGACTGCTGACTGCTGACACGCAATCGTACACAACTAAAGCATATCTAAACTGTACACTAATTCCAATTATTTTTGATTTATTTTATACTTATTTTTTAAGTGAAAGTAAGCAAGATAGATTTTGGGAAAAAGCGGAGATTGCAGCGTGACATTAGGTTCTGTAGGGCTACCTTGTTATATGTAGGGTAAAACGTGACGGTAAAAAATATGTTTACTGTAAGATTCGCTATTTCTATAACTACAAATTATAATATGGCTCTTTGTTTCAAAACTGCTTCTGCTTTGTTTGACTTGCTCAATGAGACTGCCTTGATGTAGTTAACACTTCTACTACTACTACTACTACACTACTACTACTACTACTTCTACTACTACTACTACCTCTTCTATAAAACAGTAAAGTTGCAATAGCGTACAAGTATTGGTTTAAGTGTTTTTTTTTTAAAAAGTCTACTTTCAATTAATTTTTGTATAAAATCCCTAAATGCTCGGTAGGTGAATCCTCCACCAGGACCGACGACCACGTTAAGGTCGTGGTCGCCTCTACTACTATACTGTAGACTAATCTATACGAATATAATAAAGCGGAAGAGTTTGTTGGTTTGTTGGTTTGTTTAAACGCTAAAATCTCTATATAATATTATAGGTTATATACCATTACGGTGTAAGTCTTAGTTAGCTTGAAATAACGAAATAACAATAATAAGGAACGTCAAATACAGCATAATAAAAATATGTGGTGGAATGTGGGCGAAGCCGTGAATGGGCCGCAAGTGGATGATGTAAAGACATCATAACACGAGTAATATTATCTTTTTTAAATAGTATATGCTCTGCTTTGCTCGGTTAAAACGTGGAGTTAGTCTAATTTCGACATGCAACACGAGCCGACCTGTTGCGGCGACAGTTCAAAGAGAATGTGTGTATTGCGTTACATCGGCGCCGTCCCGCGGCCCGCCTCACCCTTGACACAGAACCTGTATGAATTTTGGCCAACTGGTAATTATAGCCTCTTGGAACTTGTATATTCGGAGACGACCCGATGTAACAATAAGCTTGTACATGAAAAGTGATCATGTGCAACTATTTATGAATTTATTATCGTTTTTATTGGAGGACGGCGCAGCGTCGCGGCGTCTGACTGTGAACAAGACGGTTGTGACCTTAGTTTCATCTCGAGGGAATCAATTTATAACTTTTCACCGCAGTGTTAAGACAAGGCGTGTTGAATTGTGTTAAATTAAGTGACGACAACATGCAAAATCTTAAAAATTGGGCGGAGAATGGAGTGTCTTTACACTGCGCTCCCTCTTACCCATCTGTATGTGGGATATACCTTGCAAATGGACACAATTTTGTTTTGACTTTTATTCGTTAACACATGTAGTGCTTGGAATCATAGTTAAAAGAAAGAGTTTGAAGCTTTTGCATCGCACGAATAGATAAATAATATTTAGCGCCCTCAAGGTCGCGGAGGCGGAAGCGAGCGACGGCTTGAGGGACTTGTTCGGTGTAAGACGAAGGAGGTTCGACGACAGAGAGAGCTACATCATACTCCGTTAGCGACAACATCGAGGAAGTGGCGACTTGTAAACTGACACTCCACAGGTGAATGATTAAGAAATAAACGTTTAAATATTGATGTGTCTATGAGAGTAATATTTGAGTAAAACGTAGCTATTTTTAAATGTTTACAGAATTAGATCAATTCTGCAAAAATAGATTATATTTGCGTAAAAACAAAAAGCTAAGCTGCAAATTAAAGAAAATTACCCGTTCCTCCTCAGAGGTTTTATGTATGGCTCCTATTGCTAAAACTCCTGAATCAAATTTAGAGAAATCTATAACAAAAACAAAATAATTTATTATCATAAACTTGTATCCTCACATCCTCGTATGTACATGGAGCCTCCTTGGTAGCAGTGGAAGTCGTAGCGACAGTGTAACAGAGCCATTACCTCACGAATATTGGCGCGTCACGGAAACCGCTCGTAATAACGTCCAGGGATACGCCTTTGTTTTTGCACATACAAAGTATTCATATTTTGTTTGAATCATTATCTTAATATGTTGTTCACGTTCTATACTTAAAGAACATGTTAAGACAATAATAGAATGTCAATACGGATTGCTATTGCAATGATGCTCTGAATTGATATTCTTTGTATATGGATAGTGTAGAGTGGACCTCGCTTTTCATTAAAATAAGTAGTTGAGATATAATCGTATACATTTTCGCGCAGTTGGGTGTTGTCTATTTGACACTGACCATATGCTACGATGACTCAAATTTCTTGCGATGTAATATGAATACCTGTATTTAAAGTTTACGTTCACGGCTCGTTGACCTGGTTTTGGTTTTACCTTGTTTTTTGTTATTCAATAATCATTTATTTTTCCCCATATTTATGTATATGTATGTGTAGAGAAGTGGACACGTTTAATGACAGAATGGTACCCGCACGTGTAGACCAGCTACAGCTACACGTCGGGAACACTTCTCAATGGACAATCCGAAAAAGATGAACGAGCTGTCGATCTTTCGGATATAGTACTTTACATTAAGAATATCTAATGTACCTAAATTTAGTTTTAGCAATAGAAATTTTCAATTATATGTTTGTAGAGATTTATTTTAATGAATGACACAGACGATGTATTATTTTCAAGAAAAAATGAAGAAACAAACAACAACATCTTCACGTTATTTTCACATAGCAGGGTAGGCAGAATAAGCCTAGCGTCGAGAGTTTAAGACATTATGTTTCTTACTTTCCGCTCGGTTTTTGAGATATCGCTGTGCTTTTTATAAAAAATGTAGGGAAATTAAAAACAATGAAATATAAATCATTTTACCGAATGGGGATGGAATCCACTACAATCGTGTCCACTGCACCACAACGACTTATTGACCTATTTAAATATTTTTACATACCTATAAAATGATCTGTTATTGTTATTTATCCCGGAAATCGATATAATTCAATGGCTTATTAAAGTATTGTAATACATTTGTGCAATCTGTTGTACATCTCGTGTTACAAGAGACAGCCTCGTGCTCGCTTGTTGTTGTGTTCCGCTGCGCATATTAATCACCGTGAGGCAATAATTCCTTATCTATTGTGAATTTGTTATATTTTTCAATGTACATCTTTGAGTTAGTGAACCTAATACTCACTTTTTTGCAATTTTTGGTAATATAAAATATAAAATCGATATAGAAGTTCCCCCAGTAGGATCGAACCCACAACTATCGAAACGACGAAATACAGAAGCCTATCAGGTTAGCAGTAAGTTAACAGTTCTTCCTCTACAACTCCTTTATTGTATAGAGCCACTATACTCCTCGCCGTCACCTCCAACTCCTGATTGATGATAGCTCGTAATCGCTCATAATCAATTAGAACATCAAAAATCACGTGAGACAACCTCTCACGAGTCACGTCCGCCGCCGACAGGGATGTACGCTACGTAAGGAGGCGCTGTGTGACTCTGTAGGAGAGATCACTTCCAAATCATATTAATTAATGACATGCTCGAGTATATGAACAAACTATTGTTTTAGTAACCCGCTACTTATTGTTACTTTCGAGGTGTGGGTTCCCACAATGAAAGGTTTCTTTTTTTGCTTTACGCTATATTCTGCATACAGCAGGTAGGCAGAAGGAATCTAGAGCTAAGACACTCCGTTTGTTAGTTTTTAATCATTTTTTTGCTTTATCTTGTTACCAAAGCGAGGAAAGGGAAAAAAATCGTACCCGTCACGTGGGAATTTAGCTTCACAATCGTTGCGTTTACATTTAAAAGCTGCGGCACAACGTCCTCTATGTACATAATATAGGGTATACAGGTAATATTTGACCATATTTAAAATTGTAAGTATATAAATTAAAATAATTATTTAGCGTTGTAGCAAAATAGAATTGTATAAATTGGTAACAAGGGTTTATAGTATATTTTCCTACAAGACAAATAACCAAAACTAAAAACAAAAGTTTATAATGCTCGTGAAATATAGCAAACTGAAGATCGGATTAAAATATATTTTTAAGCAGATTATAGCAGAATATGTTTATAATATCGGCTCTATAGGAAAATATTTTTTCCACAAATATATAAGAGGTCGTCGTGGCCCATTCCAACTCGGAATAATAAATTAGTTTCATTTCCTCGTTTTGTTAACAAGACAACACACGACGTTGAAATCCACAACTCAACATGCAATGTCTCGGAAAGTGTTCGGTACGTGGGGAACAAAGTGTCTAAACACTAAACACTAGGTTCTACCTTCAACCGTGTACAAGCAGGATACAGCGTGGACCCAAAAATATATTTGTCTTGAGTCTTACTTTCGAGAACCTCTTACGTTTTATAGTCCATACAATTAGGTTACGGGCTACAAATCGTATACTATAACTTAATAAAAGATGCATGCAGAAGAAATCATCAATTGGCTCGATATTCTTTAGTAGTGTGTAGTGTGTATCATATACTCCCCCTATATACATATATGATCAAGTGATTGATTGCTCCACTAAGGTGTAGTACAAACTACTTGAACAAATGACTCGACTACAATATTCAGTTACCACTTATAAGAAAATAATAAAACTATATAAAAAAAAACCATTGCAAAAATTATCTACGTACATTCCCTAGAAGTCGATATTTACTTCCGTATTTCATTTCCTATAACTGAACGTCATGTACAATTTAATTACAATGATTTTGTTTTAAAAAAATACATAATTCCATTTTTTAAGCCTAATCTCTATAGATTTACGTAAATATTTTGCCCAAAATAGATATTAAGTATAAATTCGATCAAAACTTTGATTGTATCCATTCTGACTTATCATGTAAATACTAAACGAGCTTCGTTTTACACGCAAATGGCCGTTACCCAATCACAACAGGCGAAAGGGCATTGACCCCGATGAGACCCATTAATTACCTAGGTTTTACATAAACTGAAGGTGACCAGCGTCAGTGCGGAGGATGGCAGCGTGACGAACAACGACATAGACTGAGGTGCGATAATTAATGAAACTAGCAATTAGATAACTTATGTATCTACCAATAACCTAAGTGAAATATTTATTTACATTTATATTTTTATTTCTTCGCTCTGGTGTCGAGGCAAAGCGCGACATTGAGTTCCGCCACTCAGCACGCAATGCCTCCAGAATTCGGCGGAAAGTGGGGACCGGAGTGTCTTAACACTAGATTCCCTCTGCCTACCCTGTTGTGTGCGGGATACAGTGTGAAGCTGATTTGATTTGATTTTTATAAGTACCTGTAATACTCCTTAAACTACAGCCTGGCAATTAATTACTTATACTATGACAGCTGGATTTGTAAATTATAGCTTTGGTTGTAGACTATAACGGTGATTAGACTACACTTTTTCATGTCAATTATAAAATTCCAACATAATTATGTATGTAAATCTTCTTTCTTTTTGCCTTTTTGGATTGATCAGTATGATGTCGGCTCCAGTAGTTTTTACAGCGTCCACTTAAGGAAGCGGAGCTTGAGGAGCTCCGACCTTGACTTGGCTATCATAGGAGATATCATCAAATAGTAAACAGTGTCGCAAGGTCTTCTGCTGTGACAGTGGGACCACGACATGTACACGACATGTGCACTATGAAATGGGGACGTTGCTTCGCTCGGCCTATTGGGCCGGCTCTCGGTGTCTTGCTCTTGGAATTTAGTGGCGTTCCTTCATAGCGATACTCATCTCCATCGACAGAGACGGAGTGTGTATCGTGAGGATTTGCCACTAACAAACTGCGTGTAGTCCTATCTACATATTTCGGATTACTTGTTTAAGTGACAGAGCAAGCATCATTAGCTAGTAAAGTTCCTCTAAAATAATAATTTATATTAAAACACTTCACTACATTATCACCCTACAAAAGTCCCCAAACAAAATTATATTAATAATTACATTATTTTAACGTGTAAGTTTATATAAAAACACCGAGCACCCAGCACCGGCACCAGCACCAGCACCGCCACCGGCACCGCGCCCGTGTTGGTCCGGCTCCGGCTCCGACACTTCGACACAAATTATAGCCTTTGTTCACGCGAACTTCACCGCACACATTGGTATTGGCCGCAGGTATTTTTCTATGAAAAACGTTCATAAAGCATGCACAGCGGTTCATGGGAAATTGACGCATTGATTTCAACACCTGCTGACCTGCTGACCTTCGGACGACCGCGGAATGTTTATTTTTTTACTATTATTGTACTCGATGAGGGAAAATCAGATATTTAATAATATTTGTTTTTTATTTTCAATTTGAGGCCAGTCGTGGCGCAGCGGCACGAGGTGTGGCTGTAAAACCGACTGGTTGTGGGTTCGATCCCCACTCGAGGAGATGAAATATTTACTTAAATTTATATTTCCATTTCTTCGCTCTGGTGTCGAGGTTAAGCGCGGCGTTGAATTCTGCCACTCAACACCCAACGCCTCCGGAATTCGGCAGAAAGTGGAAACGTAAGAACGGAGTGTCTTAACACTAGGTTCCCTCTACCTCCTCTGCCTCCCTCTACCTCTACCCTACTGTGTGCGGGATACAGCATGAAGCTGATTAGATTTTTTTTTATTTTCAATTCATTTTTTGCTGCTTAGTTTTTGTTAGATTTTTTTTCATTGCTTTTTAATTGCAATAGATATCTTCTATAAATTGAATTTGTTTATTATGAATATTTTTTTAAGTCGCCTTAATCATAGGTTTAATTATAAACACATTAATATTTAAGTGATCGTCTCGTATGGATAATATAAATTGAGTCAGCGGAGAGTCCTTTTTAATCTTCTCATTGTGTAATGTTTCAAGACAAAAGAAGTATAAACACTTTTTTCTTTGTTCTTTTTTCTTCCGTTCCCAATAGAATTTTAAACGCATTGCGTGCTGCATGCCGGAACTCAACGCCACGTTATGCCACGTTACAGGAGCGAGGAAAATGAAAGTAATAAATATTTCATTTCGTCGATTGGGAATCGAACCCACTACCTATCACGATATTGACAGCCGCACGCTTGTGCCACAGCGCCACTACAGTTTATAGTTATGGAGAAAAAAAACTATTGAATAATAAAACTGAAATAATTATGAGAGTGAAAAAGAAATATAATATGAAAATGTTTTTGCGACGACTACGACTATGTAACACCAAGTAGGTGTATAACAACTCTACTAATGTCACTGAGGAAACAAGTTATAATGTATTGAAACACATGTTTACAACGTAGCGTTTGATTGTTCGGAATCAACACGTATCTCTTTCTAATTCCCAAGAAACTAAGAGAAAGTATAATAAGAATTGTTATTTATTGTTGACAAACATAGAGCCGTAGTCGTCCAACACTTCGCCTATGACTTGACTATTTAATTAAAACACATTGATTGTAGTGGATTGTAGAGAACAGTAGTTTTTCTCATATTATCACTATATAGAGAATATTGTTACAAGAAATCATAGCATTTCTTCTATCAAAAATAGAAATAATCATGAACGACTCTGACAAATGAACAAATTAACAAAATAGGGCTATGTAAGTATTCAACCTACTAGTGTGATTTATTAAAACATTTTCCACATCTCGAATATGATTTAGTTCGTTCTGAATATATGAATCCTTGTAAATGTCCTATGTAAATCTTTGAATTGGATTCGTATTAACAACTATCGCTTACGCAACTGCGTCGATACTGTATTAGAATCTTTTGATGAAAGGATAGATGGCAACAAAATACGTTGTTGTCTCCAATGTAAATAGAAGCATCTCTATGTTAATTGCTAACCATAGAAAATTCTGCCTAATTATATGAGCAATAAGTGTTATAATCGCATTGTATACAAGTAGAATGAAATTAGCGCGGACTTGACACCAATGAGTCAAGGTCAGCGTTGTACATGTTTTTGGGCATAAAGTTACAATATCCTTCAAATAAATAATAATAAGTAATATTATACATGTATAATAAAGGTCCACGCACCTTTCATTAAAAATGAATACATTATGTTCCTTTAAAGAAGGTAACAAGTCTTTAACAATATAAGCAGGTATGGGAGAAGTGGCATGAAAGAGCCAGGATTTGAAAGAGCCACCTGCAATATAATAGTAGTTTAGGAATGGACTCGATAGAATATTTTATTTTTAAATGGCAACACAGATTTCCCATCACCCACAAAAAATTTACACATCTTCGACACCAACGGACGCCGATATGTCGAGTTGAAGTTTTTGGCACTCAAAAGTAACTTTTTTACCTCATTTGAGTTGTTTTTTAGTATTTCATTGTAAACAAATATAGGTACTTGTATTGTGGATCGAGTTTATGTATATATTTGACCTTGTAAATGGATTAAAACTCAATTTCAAAAGTTTTGATATCGTTGTGATTTTGAGGGTTATATTTTTTTAAAGAATAAGTTATGAAAGAGCCGGGTGGATGGGCCTTGAAAGAGATGGCTCTTTCATAACCGGCTCTTTCATGACCCCGAATTAGATTTTTTTAAATTGATTGTAATTATAATAAATATACATTCTTAATAAACATTATTAAATTATTTGCTACTGATATTTCATAATGGAGAAGTCTGATCCCAAAAAACTCGAAAATAAACCAAGAAAATTCAGACCCGAATTCGTCTGATTCTATCATATTGGCTGAAGTAAAAAAAAAGGTAGATTGAAGCAAAACAAAGTCCAATACAAATAAAAATAGTGATGATTGCATGGAGCAATATTTAAAAAAAAAAGATCTCATAATTTAAGTATTTTGTTTTTGAGAAGATATTTTTAATTTATTATTTAGTTAAATTTTCATGATTTTTATTAATAAAAGAATTATCCGCCTCTAAAATATAAAAAAAAGAATATAAATAAAATAATATAATATGATTGGTTTAAATAATATGAGATTGTTAGAATTATTTACTTAAAATGATTAATATAATTTAAAAAAACATTACTTTTTAATAAGGATTATTAAATTGTTTTTATTTAATAGTGCATTGTTATTATTTAGCATAATTTTCACTATTACATTTCATAATATAAGACTGGCTCTTTCATAACTTTTGGTGGCTCTTTCAATACCGAAATGTTATGAAAGAGCGAAATGACACATTTTTTTGAAATGAATATTTTATTGCTTTTTTATTGTATTTAAAGCTTATTTCGTATAAAATTATCTAGTTTGATAAATGAATAATAATTTGAAAGAAAAAAAACTTAATTTCTTTAATTAAAAGTATTTTTTTTTGCTTCGTTTAGTAAACTGGCTCTTTCATACCACCTCTCCCTTATGATGTAGGTGACCATTTTGGTAGCCTGCCATAGAGTCAATAACGAATATAAAACCTTCTTGTTATTGAAAAGAAATCGGTTAAAAACAATCGCTACATACCTACTATTTATCATTAGATATATATGGAAAATAGTACTTTGTGTAACAATACGTTAAAATTTAAATATTTTAAGAGAAGATTAGAATTTGAACATAATTTTCAATGGCAGTGTTTTACAATCGTCATATAACGTTTTAACATGCTTATTAAGATTATCTTTTAGATATATGTAAATAGGCTATAAAAACTCTTATAGCTAGAAGTTTTACTGAATACATTACTTTCCAATTTTTAAAATAAAACATACTTACTTAGGTTTATCAATACTTAGATATGCGTAGTTCTTCACGATTTCTCAATTAATTTCAAAATGGACACAGTTGTTTTTTCCGTACAGTAAAGTGAACCAAATGGAACGTTATCCACTTTCCGTCCAATTTTCGGGACATTCCGTGATGAAACACAACGCCGCGCTCTGCCTACCAGCGCGTTGAAATGAAAATAATTTAATCAAAGTCATTCCCTCAGTGAGAATCGATCCCATAGCCATTGCCTCTACACTCTACACTACGACCCAAACGGTTCCAAAGTTATTTCATAATTGAAATACGTGATACATATGATATTCTTTAAGCACCTATTGTTTATTATCTCACGTTTCATTTCGATTATTGATTAGATATTTCTCTTGCTCATTTTATTTAACATATATTTCAACATTTAAATTAGACAACTACTGTAGCTTTCTCTGGATGCTCTCATCAGGGTTTTATAAAATATTAGAAAAATAAGCAAAATAAATTATTAATAGAGCATTCTGTAAAGTGTGTTTTTAAAAATTAAATATGGTGTAGAATGTAAAAATATTCTGTATTTAGAATCAAACAAACTGAAGCTTATTATTAGCTTTATAATATTCATTATAGATTAGTATACATTCATTTATGAAGATCACGCTTACATTAATCTATACTTATAATAAAATTGTAACAGATCGGTGTGTTTACATGGAAGATATATTAGAAAAAATGTTATTGGGGACCTTTATTATTGTAATAGAACCCAAACTATATATTTTTTTGTCTGTTTGTCTATTTGTCTGTGTGTATATTATTATCGCTAATCTCAGAATCAGCTTAACCGATTTAAATGCGGTTTTCACTATTGGATTTTGGCATATATCCGTTAACATATAGGGTGTTTCATTACTGTCGGTTCATAAATAAAAAAGTTATATCAATTTAAAGTACTTAGTTCGACAAATTTGCTAATTGTTATAACAGTTATTTTATACAACTGTTTTACTGAATTTGCTGAATCTTTGCCAGTACACGTAATGCTTCCGGAATTCAGCGGAAAGTGGGGAACGGAGTACCTATCTGACATCATTACATCTACACTAGGTTTCCTCTGCCTACCCTGCTGTGTGCGGGATACAACGCGAAGCTGGTTTGATTTCATTTAATATTTTCTTTTCTTCGCTTTAGTAACAAGGCAAAACGTGGCATTGAGTTCCGGCACTCAATACGCAATACCTCGAAAATTGCTCGGAAGGTGGGGAAAACAGTGTCTTGACACTGACACTGATATTAGGGATAGCGAAAGCCGAAAAAAAAACGTAAATTACTGTTCACCTGTATCAAACCTAAATATATGAATAAAATTAAAGGGACAGACCCTTTGATATCAATATAACTGTGTCTCTTCACGTGCAAGTGCATATAGCTATTTATGAGATACCAAAATACAATTAAACAATTTTAACATTTTTATCTGTCTGTCTGTCTTTATCCAGGCTAACCACCGGACCAGCTGAAGCGATTATTATGTGACTAATAATAAAATATAGAGGGGATTGTGAACATAAAGTTATATATTGAATCGGTCAAATCTTTAGTTTTCAATGTTTTGTTGTTTGATATTGTTTGTAAATTATTATTTGTATGGTGATAGAAAAAACTATCTATCAAGACCATTTTACTTGAGATTGCGTTGAGGTATCAATCCGAAATTAATATCAGATATTCAGGAGCACAGAAATTAATATGTGTCCGACTCGCGCTTGGTCGGTTTTTTCTTAAATACACTTAAATAAATATTTGTATACTTCAAGCGGGCGTAGCCGCGCGGGGGCCTCTAGTGCCATAATATATTAAATAAATGGTAAGAAAAAAATGATATTTAGAAATGATTTCATGGTGAGTCACCCATTAGTGCATTTAAAAACAATTTAATATAATAACGACGTTTTTTTTTGTCAACAGGAAAATTACAGACAAAAACATGATGATAAATTGAGTATTTATAATCCCTGTTCATATTATCCCTACAGCTAGATTTAAAGAAAAAGGGAAAATAGAACACATTAACTTTTTTTACATATATAAACATTCGCTTAATTTTGTAAAATAATGTAAAGTTGAAAATAACATTTTCTTATTATAGGTATTAATTGTATGTAAACAATTATGTAATTAATATATATGATAAGGAAATTAGATATAATAATAAATTAAAAAAGGGTACGGACCAAGTGTCTGTAGTGTTAAATAATAATAATAAAAAAAATCTTGTTTTACCAGTTCTTTTAAAAGAAAATACTCTTTTGAAGCTATGGTGTAGCGTACCTCACGAACATACAAATTTACATATTAAGTGAAATGTAGAAGACCAAAAATTTCACACATTTCATATCAAAAACGATTATTTTAAAGATAAGTTCATATTAATTATTTATTGAATAAGTTATTTGAAATATTAAAATGTTATTTAATTTTCTTTAAAGACAGTACTGCTATACCGTCTACCAAGTGGGTACACCGGTACCCATATATACGGCGGGTGCGGGAATCATTAGAAGATAGACGCGTTTGTGTTTAAGATTACGAGATTTTCATCGTAAAGGAATTTGGTTCACATCTGAAAGCAACATTGTTTTAGAATTGTTCGTCGTTTATATCCACGAGCAACCTAGTGGGGTTTGTGCAGTTTTGTCGTTTTGTCATAGTGCGGTTTGTGCAGTTTACTTTTGTAGTTGTAGAGCGATATTAGGACATTTGAGGCTTTAGTTCTTCTGATTGAGATTAAGAGTTTGCTGATATAAAATGTTTGTAATGTAATAGGTAATTACAAGTCATTGTTAGTATAGTTACCAAGCTCGTATAAAAGAGGGTAGATGGAGGACGATGTTTTTTTTATAAAAAAACGTTAAGCGGTTTCGATTTCTAATAGTATTGTAATAATTTATTATTGAGCCGTACAGCGGCACATCGTTGTAATTTTAATTGCCACTTTTTTACAAAACGTATAAAATCTTGAACGTAGCGGGATTTGAACTCCCTCCCTTTGGAAACCGTCCAAGCACTCTGACCACTAAGCCATACGTTATCATTAAGCTGGGTCAAAATTCTTAAATATTAATTACAATATATTTGTTGTTAGTATCTCGTGGGCTGGCTGGATGTGTTTTCCAAAAATTTAATTTTTCTTTACAAGTATGGAACATCCTTAAAAATGTCGAAAAAAACTTATATTATTAATTTGATAACTTGACAAGAGGTGGGGAACGGAGTGTTCTAACGCTACGTTCCCTATGGCCGCCACTCTATACCTATGAGAGATACGGTGAAAAGCTAAAAACTATGTTTTCAATTACTTGTGTATTATAGAAGATTAATTAAGTAGAGCAAGAGGATTATGAAGAAATAATGTGTACATTTATAAAAAACATTAGTTTTAGCTCCTCTAAATATTACAATATAATGTTTGTAAAAAGTAAATCTAAACAATACAATAAAGTATGTAGAATTGCATCATATTGAAGTCCGATTAATAAGTGCAAGATGCGCTCATACAGTCGTAGTGACGCACGTCGCAGAACGACACTCTGTCAGTTTTCCTGTTCACGACGTACTCTTGTGGGGAATCGTTAAGGGATATCTGTGCACCGATGTTAGAGTTTATAGTAATAGTCGTTCATAAAAATATTAACTTTGTACTTATCATGTCAAAATCAAACTCGCGTCCGATTTACTACTTGTGATTACCAGTTCAACTAGACCTCAACCACAGTTTCAAATCAATTAGTAGCAATTATACAAATAAATAGTGCAATGTTGCTAATGTCAGCATAACTAATACAGACGTCAAACGAGTCCCGAGGCGCAGCGCCAGTAGATAAGCGGAACTGCGGAAGCGACTCTATTAGCGCGAGGGTGCGCCGCTGACCGCCGACCGCACCGCGCCTACCACCCACCTATACACCTATATTATACTAGGAGTTGTTTATTTTGTTTTGAACTTCATATATTCATTGATGATTTTGACTTAATTGTTGCAGAATGATTAAAGCAATATTTTAGTTTAATTTCGCGTTTAGGTTTTATTTCTGTTGAATCTGTTCATATCACTTTAATACATCATCCATAAAGAGTTATCGTATCGTGTCACATAGGACATTTATTTTTACAGTTTCACGTTTGAAACTAGGGAACAGAGTGTCTTAACACTGGGTTCTCTTTGCATACACTGTTACATATGAGATACATCGTGAAACTACAAAAACTTAAGCATTAATTACAAGGTTTTATTTATATATTCAATGGCAAAATTGCTAATAGCTATGACTCATGGTGCAGATGCAGATGCCTTTAATACATACGCACTGTTCCGTATCTTGGGTTTTCACTGGACAATTAAAGGATAAGAAAATTCCTATTGATATAAATACCATATTTTAAATATATTGTACGATTTGATTCCTACTCTATATTTTGTCCCAATTAGGACGAAAATGAAGATAAAAACGTTACTAATCTGACATATTTGATCGGAGCACGGCGTCGGACTACAGACACCACGCGGGAAACAGATATTTCTTGGTCTAGTACAATATCAGGCATAGCGCTGTGTTCTGTCTCTCGCATGCACGTCTCGAAAACTGAGCGATGCGTGAAGGACGCTATATGCGGGGTACAGCATGAAGCTAAAAAAATATTTATTCAAAAACGATATCTAAATAAAATGTTTAATTAGAAAATAAAAGAATTTTAACGTTTCTTCACTAAGAAACTCCATCGGTATGTCGAACACGCGGATCATAAAAAGCGGACTCTCCATACAAACTGGAAGTTGAGTGATTAAGTTGAAAACGGTAGTTCTGGCTCAGTTTTTCCGACATCCGCCTCTTGGCTGTTACACCTAACCCGTCTCGTCTAATTCGCGACTAACGAAGTAGAGGATACAACCGGACCGCTCCGACGTCAGCTGAGAAGATTCGTTACAGCAAGTGGCGTGTCTAATTTCATTTTATAGCTACTTAAGTACATGCTTAAGAAAAAGTTTTTTGACATGAACACATGAGATGTAAAATAATATATAAAAGGGCAATAAATAACACTGTATGTGTTGCATCAGAAATTTGTATTTTAAGGGATATTATTGGAAATTTGATTTACCTTTTCATATTTTTTTTTTTTCATATGAAAAAGTACAGACTATTTGTGTGTTACTCGAGAATTAACAAGAAGATTCTCTAAATAAGTGACGTAAGAACACAATTACGAAATTCTTTTTGCATTCTACATTATTAAAATAACTTAAAAAAATAAAGATTGTAATAGTTTTACATTTGAAATCAATGTTGTGTATTCGTGATCAAATAAACCAATTCAAGGCGTTTCTCGTTGTGTACACGGGAGGTGATGAAATACGTGTTTTGGAGCTCTCGCGTGTGATGAAAGGTTAGAGTTGTTTTGTTGATGAAAAACATCTAATACCGTGCTGAATTGCTGATATCGAGCTCATGCAAATAAAAATATTGATATTTTCTAAATATTTTCAGTAATTTTGAATCATAAGAGTATAATGTTTGTTTGAAATTTGAACAGTAAAGCGCAATTAAACATGAAATAATAACAATGTTAGTAATAATAGTAAGATTAGTAACAGCGAGCACGTGGCGCCGCCCGCCGAACGCCGCCCGAGCGCGCGCCTTGTACGGGTACCATGCCTTTAACTTATTCAACGACACGATTCAAATTCACATTTAAATACAAAATATTTTTATTTAAATAGACTTTTGCAAGTATTTTTCCAAACAACTACCAACAACACCAAGCTATCACCGGCGCAGCGGCTGACCGCGTCGGCGGTCGCTCGGCGGTGTCTGTGCTAAGAAGAGTCGGTAAGAAAATCTATTAGTTTTGGTAACTCAATTAGATTAAATTAAAAATAAATTTGGCGACTTGTAGTATAAATCTGAGGCCGGTCGTGGCGCAGCGGCACGAGGTGTGGCTGCAAAACCGACTGGTTGTGGGTTCGATCCCCACTCGAGGAGATAAAATATTTACTTAAATTTATATTTCCATTTCTTCACTCTGGTGTCGAGGTTAAGCGCGGCGTTGAGTTCTGCCAATCAACACGCAATGCCTCCAGAATTCGGCAGAAAGTGGGGAACGGAGTGTCTTAACACTAGGTTCCCTCTGCCTACCCTGCTGTGTGCGGGATACAGCGTGAAGCTAATTTAATTTTTTAATTTAGTATAAATCTTATTTAGAATTCAACATTTATACGTTTTGAATTTTTTAACGTTTGAAATCAATAAAGTTAAAAGTAAAGTTTATTAAAAACAATGTTTAAATAAAAATTTATGATTTTTTTTATTTACTTTAAAATACAATTTTGGCACAAAAAATATTGTTAATGACTTAGGTATGTTATTTACACTGAAGGTACGGAGCTACCACTAAGCAAGGCTAAGTAATAGTAGTAGTAAGATACACTAAATAACACAATTCCCTACATCCTTTCTAAACGCAATCATATTTCATCTCTAATTAATAATAAGCAACAGTAGGTATACTCGCACTATAGCACAGTATTTTCATATGAAATTATCCTGTTTACTGTTGCCTCGTGGTTATATAAAGCGCACTCGACGCACGCGTCCCGCCCGAGTCCCGATATACGTCGACCTTCGCCCGCATCGCGCACACTTAACCCGCTTCGCTCCTTCCTTACGTTACTTACAGTTTACACGATACTCATTATAAACAAACGTGTAAAGGCTGAAACGCTTCTAACTAAAGTTAATTTCGAAGTTTTAAACAGGCTTTTCTAAGGACAAATTAGGATTTTTTTAAGATAGGCTCTAATAAACGATAGTTTATTTGGTGTAGTTGCTCTTTGTGAAATATTGCAATATTATATAATTCATATTTTTATTAATGTACGTCAAATACGCCAAAAGAACGATATGGAGGCGTTTTAATTTTTCGTCATTTTTTTTACTTCCTTAGAAAAATGTTAATCGACTCATATATTCACATCATCGTCACATCTCATTCACGATTTGTCTAGTTTATCGAGCTAGGAAAGGAAAATAATTAATTCCACTGAGCCGGAATAGAACCCACAAACAACGCTCACGTTTACAGACACTCTGTGCCGTACGCGCGTGTACGACGGCGTCGTAGAACACATTTTAATGTGTTATTTCTTTGATAAAAAAATTCAATGACACCGAAGTAATATGTGTATGAAATGTGATGAATACGTCACCTTGGCACGTCAACCGTGAAAAGTGTTCACATTGAACCAGTTAAGTGATCGTAGACGCGCGGACTGTTTACTAACGCATACTCTATACCAGATGCTCTCTTCGACCCTGTCCTGATATTGGGTGCAGTGATGGCGTTAGACGTCTCTAGCAAGCATTGAGACTTGTAAAGCATATTTATAATAATATCATCTATATAAGAATAAAAAGATAATATTTTTTTTTATAATCGGAAAGTAGGTAATAGAGTGACTTATCAATAAGTTCTATGTGAGATCTGTGTGAAATAAAAAAAAGCAACGCAGAATTTTCCTGTATAGTAGGAAACCTAGTGTTATAACACCCAGTTCTTACATTCGTATTCATTTAATGTAACGAGGCAAAGGGCGTTGTTGAGTTCCGCAACTCAACACTGCAATGCCTCAGAATTAAGCAGAAAGTGGATAACCGTGCCTGTTACGTGCGGGATACAGCGTCAATTACATAAAAGCGATTTTTTTATATCAACATGTATGAAATAGCAAGTATCACATTTCTTCATTTTTTTATGGTCTTGCTAATTTCGCTAATGTTCTATAAATATGAACCAATATCGAGAACAAAAGCTAGATATTTTTTCCTTAATTCCACTAATCTTATTCTTAATTTTTATGTTTGTTCTGTTAGTTGGAAAATTTACTTACGAATTGTTAATAACTTTAGAATATCTGCAAATCATTTATGAAGTATAATTTAAAAGTTTCCAATACAGCGTGTAGAGTTCGGCGGAGCTCGTCATGGTCTTCTATAAATTACTCGCTAAAATACAACTCGGTTGAATCACGTTTCATTAACACTCGCATAGTTCTGCTGTCGAGTACCAGAAAGTACACGTACTTGTATAGGAAAATTGTGTTTCAAGTTAAAAATAATAGGGGCGGAACTTAACATCGCAATTTACAAATAAAATGTGTATTTTATTTGTAAATTGCGATGTTAATCTCCGTCATCTTTGAGTCTAAGTTAGGTAGACGCGGAACACTATAATATTGTCACTAGATTAACTTTGCAAACTTCACAAATAGTATAAAATAGGTCGAAACAGTGGCGGGTTACGTCACGAATAATTCCTAATTTGGGACCCAGTTGGAGTGTAATAAGTAACAAATTATTACACGTTTGAGGCACCTGTGGTGTCGAGAGCCCCAAGAAGAGTATGGTAAGGACGAAATTAAATAAAAATATCATTTTTGGTAGTTTATTACGCATATTGAATATTAAAATGTTTATCTTCAGTGTCTCAAAAATATATTATTGAAAAACTTTTTAAACATAGATTTGATAGCAAATCAAGTGATCGTTCCGTTGAGCGCAGAGCTCCTGGCTTTACGTCGTGTTGAATGGAATGTTGCGAATATAGAAGCAGCTAGTGCAGATGTGCAGGTGTGTCGGTGTGTCGGTGTCGGCCGCTAGCTCCCATTAGAGCGAGGTTTACATTATATTGTTTAGTGATTTATAGTTTTTATTATAAACACGAGGCATGCATACAGACTGTATTTACAGATGTATGTTGGAGAGTTGTAATAAATACTGTTTAACATTTAGGATGTATAAACATGTATGGATAAAAAATGTAGTCTAAGAAAACGTATAATGGATAAAATGAAAAAGTGACACGCCTTATGGAAGATATATGATAATCAAATGTCTTAAAACCATGAAAATGATATTTTAGTTAGGCGTTATCTTAGACTTGCTTACATTTTGTTGTTGTAGGGAATACATTATGTTCACTTCCTCGTTTTGGTACGAACATGAAGTCCACTATTGAATTCCTAAACTCTCCCAGCGGCCAGCCTCCCCTGCTACACACGGGAAATTATCCGAAGCAAAAAATAATTTAAACGTTTTTTCGTCGTATATTAAAGTAAAAAAATTCTTTGATTATTATTTGTACCTCTATGTCAAAAATGGGCCCTAAAAACAAATTTTAGATTTATAAGGTTACATAAGAAAATTAGAAATGGCGTGGCAAATAAACAAGTTATTTTTAGCCACTCAGAATACTAATTTAAAATCCAGTTTCTTTTGAGTCAGATCGAATTAGACGAGACATTTATGATTTATTGACATATTTTAAACGATTAATGAGGCGTTTAGATATAGTGTGGTTTCGTGCTCTCTTCACTTAAAGTGTACTCTTCAGTGTTCCCCTATACTTCCCAAATTACCTATTTGTTAGTTTGAGTTCCGTCACTCAACACTCAACGTGGCGTACTACGTGAAGCAAAAATTAAATGTAATAAAACTAATTAAATAGACTAATATATTCCTATGTGCAATAAGTACAATCGAAACGTCAGCAGTGCAAGGTAACTGATAAGATACGTCAAGCAAATAGTTTACTGCACTTCACACCGTATATTGTTAACAGATTTTACTATACCTATCATTAGACACTTGTTGCGCCTTATCAATCTATTTATTAGCGGCTTTGTATAACGTAATGTAAATCATATCGCGTTATTTTACAAAAAGCTAAATACAACCTACCAATGTGTTGCTCATTTGGTGCAATAATATATAGCCAGACAAATAGAGGACAGAGTGTCGTGTCACTAAGTTATCTCTTAGACTGCCGTTTGTAAGGGAATGCGGGTTCAAATTCTTTCAGGTACGCCGTTTTCAAGGATAAGTTATAATGATATAAAAGGAAAAATTACCTTGAAATATTATTATTATATTTGCACATATTGTATCGCTAGTGGTAGTACTGTGAGTGTGATTTAAATTGATATAAGTTTATCGCGAATTGAATATCACTTCTATGGTTTTAAACTTAGTGTTTACACAATGTTAGATTCATGGCATCATGTACATTATATGTGCAATTTTTTTAATAAATTTGGTGTATCTACTTGTAATTTAATTTTTATGTATTCAGGCGTTTTTGAATATTGTGAGAATATATCTCACAATCTCTCAGAGGAGAGGAGAGGAGAATTACGTAAGCCTACCTTTTTAATAGTGAAACTCAATCCCGACCTTTATCTAAGCAGCGAAAAGATTTGTAAATACTTTCGCATGTGAGATTCAAATGGATAACCAACGTGATTATAGGCTTCCCAATGACAGCCCGAAATGAACTAAGAAAAAAATTATAAGAAACAAGAAATAGAAAAAGAATATCATTGATTGGAAAATTATTAACAGTGGAATTAAATACTTCCCCTCAGCTTTACTATATGCGGCATACAGCGTGAAGCTAAAAAAATAAAAAGAAAATAATGTTTCCAAAAAACGATGCTTGTCTTAATTAATTTACAATATGTACTTAGCGAATCTACTTATACGAAGTGAGCTAATCCGCGCAGTCCCGAAGGTCGTGGCGGCTCTACAGTCTACAGGCAGGCGTCGTCTGGTGTAGCGGCCCAGTTCGCGGGTGATCCAGGTCGCGCGGTCACAGGGTCAAGGTTGGGGTGCGCTTACAGCTAGTATGTTGAGTGTAGTGTGTAATATCTACACCTGTATAAATTTACGATTTATTGAATTGAGAATTATAGGAGAATATTAAACAAGTTAATTTCCTCGACTGAGAATTGAACCCACAACATGTCACGTGCTTGAGCTCCACGACCACGACAGGTTTTTATTTAAAAAACATTATGCTTATATAATACTAGTGGGCACGCGCAGCTTCGCCCGCGTATTTGCACCCTTAGGGGTGACTTCTAAAAAAACCAAGAAACACGTGTTCAATAAAATATTTTTAACAGTATGAATTTAAATTTTTATAAAAATCGGTGCCGATTTAATTTTTTTTCCATACAAACTTTCAACCCCAATTTCATCCCTTTAGGGTTAAAATTTTTCAAATTCCTTTCTTAGTGGATGTCCAGAATATAAAAATAAACATCTGCCTAAATTTCACGTTTCTACCATCCGCGGTTACGGCTCTGCGTGCGTCTTACCTCAGTCAGTCAGCACAAGTCCTTTTATATATATAGATTTTTGGGATCTACACGATTTTAATAAGAAAGAAAAGAGTACTATCAATTTAAAGTTTATGAAAATTAAAAGTTTTGCAGCGCGGTGCTCGTTGTGTAATGTTGGAGGTCGATAGCGGTTGTCAATTAGTGTGCAAGGTAATTTTATATATAGTATATAGTACTGTATTGTATTATATATGTATTCACTTACTTTCGGACATTTCTAAATTAGTATGGTCAATTTACATAGTAACTAAAATCGCCAACATTTATTCGAATATTTTTAACTTTATCTATAGGCCAGTCATTTTGTAAAGAGAAAAGTATATATTTATATTTTTTTTGCAACTAACAGATTATATATATAATAATAAATAAAAGTAAATAAATAAAAAAAGGTAATTGAGATAAAAATACGTGTACATTGTCTGTATGTTTGTCTAAAGCTGTATAAAGTAACTATATAGGCGTGTCAATTTACACACAGGATATGAACCTGTTATCTGACATTGTACAATTCTTTATGAGCATAAAAGATAAGGACTTTAAAGTAATTAATTTTAAATCTTATTATTTAAACATAAATTAGCCTTTTATAATAATTGTTTTATAAACTAATTTAGTCTCTACATATCTAAAAAAATCTTATGAAAATATTAAATAGCGATTAGTAAATATTAAAGAAAGAGCACGCTATATTCCGCATATAGCAGGAGAGTCTAGTTACTCCGTTCTCCGTGTTTGAGTTTCTTCTTTATATTTATTTTAATAGACTAGTTACGTAGACTATCCTTTAGTAATATATATATTTTTTAATTGAGACACATTTAACGGCACAGTGGTTTCAGTATAATTTTGTAACGTAAATTAAGTATCTATATAAAGGAAAAATATTTTTGTATAATAATAGTGTTTTCCTAGTTCCATATTCCAATAGACAAAGTAAAGCTATAATGTTTGCCATTTAACTTTTAAATGAAAAAAGATAAGAAATGAGTTTTGTATAAGTATAATTTCCCAGTAATCTCTATAATTCGAGATAGGTAAAAATTGATAATAATTGATTTTAAAAAAATTACCTCATTTCAAATATTTGTTAATTACCTAGGTAGGTTTACCCTTCCGAAAATGCATAGATGCCTATTTTAAAGACTCTAAACTTGTATTCATAAAACTTCTCTTATGAAGTCATATAATAAAACTAAAAAAAAATCTTAAAAAATAAAAATAACCAGAGTAAGTAGGTACAGACCAAAATGATTAGGAAAAACGAAAATTAGGCAGTATCCAGATTCCAGTGGTATCCGTGTTAATATTTACACCGATCGACACGCCTATTAGATAATATTCCGTCATTAGCATTCCGTTACAGTGTTAGTTGAGTGTGCTCTGATAAGAGCGGCGGTCGCGCGCCGTGATTGACCACCTCGTCTAACGTAAATAACTCAAACTAATGTTTTACTTTAACACCTTTTCATTACCACTGTGCACCACACACAACAGTACCGCACACAACAGGGTAGGCAGAGGGAATCTAATCTAAGATATTGCGTTCCCCACTTTCCGCCGAATTCTTGAAACAGTTTCGATCCAATTAACTGATACTTTAAGTATTGTATACAATACAAACGCTCTAATCAATAGAGCTATAGGTCTGAAGCGTTTGTATTGGTCTGAGAAGGAAATGGTTCAAATCCAGAATTACTAAGTACGTGAATAATACTTTAACATAAAACTATAAATAATATCTATAATAATGCATGTGTATCGGAATAGTTTATAATACAAGAGTGTCGCGTCGTTGTTATTCAAGTTCTGTTTACAAACAATGAGTAGAGTCGCTATTCGCTCGCGCCGCGCCGTGAGCGTGACACTTCACTTCCGCGTGACACGTGCGTGCGTGAATTGATATCACTCTATATTACCTTTATTATAGTTCTTACCTAAATATACGCCATGTTTTATATTTTAAATAAAGAAAGTTTAGTAAAAGTATAAAAATTCATCTCGTAAAATGCGGGAAATATAAAAATATGAGAAAAAAATATCAAATTTTTTATTCATTTTACGAATATAAAACTCATACAAGCGTTGATTTTATCGTTTGACTAACGATTCTTATACGAATTAATTCGTAGTTCGTAGTTTCATATATATTATTTTTCGTTACTCCTGCTTCGCTTAGATTAGACAGTTATACACCATAAAAATATAGCTACATACCTTTGCTATTCAGTTGCGTTCGCAGTCTTGTTATTTCCCTGGAGCGGCTTCGACTCCTGCGGTGTGCAGATATCCTCCTGGGCGAGCGCGCCATCGCTATCCTCACCTCACATCCCACCCAGTATACGACTACACTTATAACACACACACAAAATAACTAAACACTCATATTTAACTGACACAGTTAAATTTAACTCAGCTATAGTTATAGTTATATTTTAAAAAAGTATACAAAAATGTATGAACACAAGTGTTTACATTCCACAAGTTCGACGGTAGAGCGAGCGGTGGTAAGGCACGCGTGTCGTGGTGAAGGCACAGCGAGGGACTGAGCTCTACAGTCTACACCTACAGACTACAGTACCTGGCCACCTACTGTAGAGTACACACTGTAGAGTAGAGTAAGGTTAGCCGTGTGCCGTCGACGGTCGACAGTCGACAGCGGCGGCGACTCCGGCTCACCTACTGATAACGTGATAACGTACGAGTAAGTGCGATACAGCCTCTTACACCTGACGACCGTGTCTTAGGTTTTGTAGTGAATAGTATGTTCTAGTTCCCTTTGTAAACTATAATGTTGTTAGTCATTTAATTAGTAAAGCGTATTTTATAATATTTAAAGTGAGCTGTAAGTGGAATTCAGTAATAGTTAAGTTTTTTTTTTAATTGTGGCACAGTTTGGGTTACGCGTTCGTATCTTATACATGCAGGGAAATATTTATTTCCGTTAAATAAGTTAAATATTTTCATTATTTATAAAGTCAACCTAAGCTTGATAATGAGATTTTGCTTTACATATTTTATTAAGTAAGATTGCTTTACATATTTAATTAAGTAAAAATCGACTTAAAAATAGAATCTTTTAGGCTACATTACCTATCTACTATTAAAATGGTTGATAGATATCTATTTAAATTAAATATAATACACATAAAATAACATTGGGAAAGACCTATTTCAGTTGAAACATAATATCTATCGCTGAAATGACTTAGCAACTGAAAACTAAGATCGTATCTCTCCGATTAATATACAAACTAACAATAGCGTCGCTCCGTTACGCTTATTAACTTTAATACTGTAATGTAGTATAACAATATTACTAAGTATTGAGACCAGTCGTGGCTCAGGCGTACAAGCGTGCGACTGTAAGCGACAGGTGTAGGTTCGAAGCTAAAAAACTATAATATAATATTACACAGTTTTGAAACTTTAAAGTCAAGGGAACGTATCCAAACGCGAAATTAGATGCACTCTGAACAAACAATGGTTATTTTATACTTACATATATCCGCTGAGCGACACAACTCACTGAAGCCATTGTGGATGTCAAATTGTCAACGCGGACCACTGAGAGGAGACTTTCATTAGCTTCATGCTAGAGGGAACCTGGAAGCTTAGTGTTAAGACACCAAAGAATTCTTGTCTCTTCTCTATATATGTATAAAAGAACAATAAAAATATTTTGTCTGTACATTTAGTAATTTTGACTGAAATGAATATAGGGGCACTTTAAAAAGAATAATAGAAAGCAACTTTTTTTAAAATTTTTTGTCCGTCCGTCTGTATGTACGGTCACGTTAATCTCTGAAAGTACTAAGCCGATTTACCAATTGCTTTGTTTTAACTCAACTTAACATTTAAAGTTTGTTTTATCAAAATCGGTCCATTAAAAAAGAGTTATCGTCATTTGAATAAACTCAAGCCTGCGAATGTTATATAGCAATCGCCCTGGTAAGATTCCTGGCTAAAGAATGACATTCAAAACGTCTTAGTTATATGACTCTTGATAAAAATATATATAAAGCACTATTGTTCAGAGTACAAATAATAAAGTAAACAAAATTGAATTGTTAGTGAAGGTTACCTTCATAAATAATAACAATTAAGTTTAAGTCGTAATTAATTCAATACAGGGATTTTAGGGACCAATTTGATCTTCAAAGAAAATATTAATATACATAGATTCTTCGGTTCGTTCGTTTGAAATAAATCTATATAAAAATGCCTAAAACCAGCCTTTCTACGTGTACTCTGCAATAACTACAAATTTATCTGTAGTGTTGATGGTGAATAATAAAAGTCTACTCACGTTTAGCACTGAGTTTAATCAACACCACTTTAAATGTACAGAACACGAAAGATACGAAGTTGAAATAAAATACTAAATAAAACAAAGGAACGTATGGAAAGCACATCGAGCGGCAAGCAACGACTGTGTTAATAATTATCTGCCGCCGACAAGAGGGTAGATGTGGAAACGACAACTCCTTAGCGGTTCGGTCGACGGCAAAAAAAAATAAATAAATAAAGCGCTCGGCTTTAATATAAATATACTAAATACGAATACTTACTATAAAATATATAAATACTATTAAATGTATATTTGGTTTCGTGTATGTATATAAATGATAAATAAATAAATTACAATATTGCAATACATAAATGACACACATTACATAAACTATAAATATAAATAATAGTTCCCTACATACCAATTGTACATTTGGCTAATAATATTTGCAACTAATTTAAAAACTGTACAGGAGTTAATATGCAATCATTACAGTTATTTTACAAAGATTATGTTACAAAAATATATACGTATAAGAAATATTAAAAGTCCTTATAGAAATTATGATAATGTAGTAAAAAAATCATATTTGAAGATTACAGATTAAAGTAATAAAAATCATATTAGAAGTCATTATAGTTGTCAGTCAATTCTGTTAATTAGATTAATAATCAATTAGTTTAAGCGGGCGAAGCCGCGGGCGGGCCCCTAGTTCTAATATATTTTACAAACCTGACGTGTTATAAGCATTTCTGCAATTTCTATAAAGGCATTTCGTTTTATCATGTATACTAAGAATTCAACTCGCCAAACAATTTTAATCGAATTCAGCTCAAAATAATCCAACTTGTACCTACTGTGTATACAAACGCTGACGCCATACGTGTTTGTACGCAGTACTGTGGACTGTAGATTAATAATTAGCGGTGCACCAATTACGCTAATTCATTTAACAACCTCGGATGGAAATGTAGGAATGAATCGACTGTTTTAATGCTCCCGTATGTACATCAAGGACGTCGCTGTGGAACTTTAAGGAAGGAAGTACCTTTTATGTGCAGTTATTGTTTTGTATCGTGTTCTTAGATTCAAATCATAGATCCATTAAAAATTAGCTAAGGGCGAATCGGAAACGAATTCGGAATAATTTTTTTCCACACTTAGTAAAGAAAAAGATTTATTTAGAAAAGGTATAAAAAATTGAACGTAGCGCGCCTCCTGGTCGGTTTCCAGGGGGCCGGGTTCAAGTCCCGTTACGTTTAATTTTTTATACGTTTTCTAAATAAGTAATTTTGAAGTTATAAATTAACGGAAAGTATGTATAAAATGGACAGATTTACATTTGTGGGCGTTGACTCATTTTGTACCTACCTACGAGTTACGACACGACCTGTAAATATTTAGTTTGTTTGTTTAAGTTTGCTATTTTTTCATAATGGTTAGCTGCAGTTATCGATCAAGATAGATTATAATAAGGGCGCCTAATACAAATTACCTTATACTAAATAAAAAAATTAAGTAAGTATATTTGTTGCTGAAAAATATTTACCTACTCTTTAATAAGTGTTATAACATTACAAGTCCTTGTTTTATCATTACGCTGCAATTTTGTCGTATGCTCTAATTATTTGTTATTTGCCATTTATTCTAGGGGATAGATTTTTTAAATGTTAAATTAATCAGCAAAAAAAATATTTCTTAGATAAAAATAATCATTCGGTAATAGGAGAAATGCAGTTTAGAGGAATCAGTTATTGATATTTCGAAAAAAAAAACAAGCTAACTTCGAATAGTTTCATAACCATGCCGTTTAAGAGATAAGTATCTTAGAAATTCATAAAATTAATTTAAAAAAACGTTGTCATGGTAAAAAAGTATTCTTCTATGTACTTCACTTGTTTTTATAAATCAATTTCACGCTGTATCCCGCACACAGTAGGGTAGGCAGAGGGCACCTAGACACTTCATTCCCCACTTTCTGCCGAATTCTGGAGGCATTGCGTATTGAGTGGCAGAACTCAACACCGCGCTTTGCCTCGACACCAGAGCGAAGAAATGCAAATATTTAAGTAAATATTTCATCTCCTCGAGTGGGGATCGAACCCACAACCAGTCGGTTTACAGTCACACTTTGTGCCCCTGCGCCACGACTGGCCTCAATTTTTGATGGTGAATAATGAAAGTCTACTCACGTTTAGCACTGAGTTTAAGCAACACCACTTTAAATGTACATACAGTGATAACACAAATGGTAAAATCACAATTAAATACGGTACAGTATATAAGAATGTCAACGATAAACGTATATATATAACAGAACGCAAAATATACAAATTTGGAAATAAATACTAAATAAAACAAAGGATTAAGGAACGTATGGAAAGCGCACCGAATGGCAAGCAACGACTGTGATTATTAAATATGCCGTCGACAAGTGGGTAGGCGTAAATATTACGACACCTTACCGGGTCAGTCGACGGCAGCGAGCGCTTTCATATAAATAAACTAAATACGAATACTTACTACAAAATATATAAATTCTATTAAACGTATGTATGTATATAAATGATAAATAAATAAATTACAATATTGAAATAGATAAATGACACACATTAAATAAACTATAAATATATATAATAGTTCCCTACAATATTATATTGTGGTAAATGCTGCAAGAAGTATGAATTTAAGTATGTTTATTTTCTGAATTGTCGTTCATCGGGGCTTGGCAGTTACAGGCGAGATTACTCTATATATTATGTATTTGCGAATTATTCCCTTTATTTGTTGTAGTTCTTCACTTTTTACCAAATATCATGACTGTTAATCAACAGGAAGCAATTTAATTAGCTTGCGATCGTTACAATGCGGCATAAGCGGCCGTATCTTTTATTTCCTTTATTTAATAGTTTCATTTTTCTCTGTAAGCGATTGCAGTTCTGAGCATGTACCTACTTATTTATCGATAATTTGATCTTGACAACTCCATGCGTTCCAGAGAAAAAGTGTTTTGACAGTTAACACAAGAATATATTTTTAAATCTGCAGGTTATTTTTGGTTCTTAAAAACTAGAAACAATTATTAATTATTTACTTAAAATACGCCGGAGACGAAATAGGGATGTTTTTATATAAGCCTTTACCTATTTGAGTAATATTTCAGGAAACATCCGCATTCATATTTAGACAATAATTATATGAAAATACTGCAACTTGACTGTCATGGTGACACGTTGTGAGTTCGGAACTCGAGGAAATCAAATATAACATTTTTCATTTCTTCGCTCGGGTGTCAAGACAAGGCGCGATGCACTCAACACCTAATGCCTCTAGAATGCGGCGGAGTGTCTCAACACTAGGCTCCCTCTGCCTACCCTGCTACACGCGGGATACAGCGTGAAGTTAAAAAATAATGTATTTCTTAAAAAGAAAAGTTATAAGCCTAATAAGGGTGTTTCATAAATAAAACAAATAATTAAAGAACGAGAACAAATTATATATTTCTGTTACATCCACATTTGCTTACATTAAAGGCAGAGCTTAGGATACGTTTCGCTATAAATAATTAGCAAATTGTACTTTATATATGTATACACACTGATGGTTTAGTGAAGTTTTGTAATAAGTAGTAGTTACGGCGTCGACGGCCTGTTGGTCCCGGGTTCATGTTAATTGATGGTAGGACCACGATGTTAAATTTACGTATTTTATTGATCAAATATTACTAGTAATTTCTTAGTTGTTCAGATAATGTCTTCAAATTTGTAATACATTATGACTTATTAACAAAAAACACGTGGTTTTTGTGACATTTAGAGTTTTATATATAATAAATAAAATTGAAATACATGTAATAACAATATATAATACATGTAATAAATAATATAAAATGCAGAACGGTATTCGAAGCTCCGCCACCTAGTTAGAGTAAGTTAACAGTTAACAATAATAAACTGTTAAGAGGTATGTATATGCGATAAATATTAACACATCTTACAAAAAACCTCTTGTCGACGTTGTAAAGACTCTGAAAACTTGCCAGTTATACATATATCACAATAATTCAGTAGACGACGCGTTTTCGAACCACCCTGTATATGGTGAAAATCGTTGCAAATAGATTTTAAATGTATAGAGTGGTTCAAAAAGGGTCAGTTTTAGTAAATTAGTAACAGCTTGGGTGAAATGGTTAGTAAAGCTATTAAGAAGTTGGGACAATGTTAGCTATGACGCGTGCCCGTCACTCCCGGGGACGGGGGCGGAGTGCTTACGTCACAGAGTCACGTGACTCACTAGGTAGCCTACGTGTGTATATGTTATTTACTTTGTTCATGTTTAAGACAAATTATTTTGTTTTTTTCAAATATTCTAATTGAATACACTATGACTACATGTAGTGTGTGTGTGTGTGTATATGTTAATGTGAGTGTTATAATTTAAAATTCCAGCCGTTACACGGTTTACACAACGCAATGGTAACAATTAATAAAATCGTCTTTTAAATTTTAAGTACAATAGTATCATAATATTAATAAATCACGTTTGTTTTTCTTTCCTTCAATTTGATACTAGATTTCAAAATTTAAAATATCCTCTATGTACTTTGTGAGTTAAAAACTCTATAAAAATTGTCAAAATATTTTTTTTTATATATTTATATCATGATTGGCTCTACAATAACCTTTGAAGTTATTTTTTATACATTTTTACTTGCTTTAGCCCAATGATGCTTCTGCTAAGGTATAGTAATATATGAAACTCTACTGATTTTAGCATACATACATTTTATTAACAGCAAGATGTTTAATGTATTCAATTCTAGACGGCAAAATTAAAATATTGCTAACAAATTAGGAATTCATTAAAAATATTCGATACCGCATAATCCTTTTCCCGTACTACCTTTAAATATTTAAATGGAATTTAAATATCTTACTAATACCATGTGAATTTATTTTATATTATAGATTTAATTTGGATAAGTGTGAATAAGTTAAGTATGTTTAATCATTAATACGCTTACGTTTTCGAAAATATATAAATAGAAAACAGATTATATATTTGCACATCTAGGATCGTACTCGGTCACCTTTCTAGGCTTTATTAACCTTTAACAATACTAGATACGTTAAACCATTGATTTCTAACGTCAAGCTAAGCTAGTAGTAACCCCCAAATGCATAAAATAATAACAAAATAGATCGCACTCTACGAATACCTGTGTTAAAGCAGTTGATAATATATTTAGACACTGACTGAAAGACGGTTATAATAAATAAAATATTTTATGCAAAAATAATTTAATTTTCTAATGTAAGATCATCCATTCCATGCTCATTAACAACTTTCTCAACACTTAAACTCAATTAAATGTAAGAAAATCGAATGTTATTCATAAAGAACATTGAATAAATTAGATCAAATTTTTCTGAATGATGTAACTATTAAATGAATTACGATAGTATTTAAAATAAATTAATAAAATCAACCGACTCTCAGTCAGTCCAAAATTTAAATACTACAATTTTATATTATTTATAGAGCGGTCTGAACTAAATCATAATGATGTTTGACATTATTTACACTGTTTAATATATAGAATAAGTAATAATATATTGAATAAGGTCTTACCGAATCCAAGAAAAGCACACGATCTTATTAAATTGGCGCGAAATCGTTAAAATATGTCATACTGACAGATGACAACAAAATTAAAGCCATAGACTAAAAAATATGATAGAATAAACTAATCATATTCGAGCACGTCGTAAAAGATAAAAATAAATAAATATAATAAGAAAATAGTTTCAAATGTTTATTTAGCAAAGCTACGTAACTATTAGATATATTTATATGAAAAAATTCAATTGATAAACGCAAGCACATTTATACAAATTGTAGCGTGTAGCATAATTTTTAAAATACGACTCTTGATGTAAAAATAATTATTAATTATCGTTAAATCTATACCTTGATAGTGTTTGGTAAAATTATTTTGTTAAATTTTAAAAAGATTTAGAATGATTTCAAAAAATCTACTTTATAACAAAGCGATAAGCAATTATATAGGAATTTATATTTTTTTTATATCATATATGTAGATCGTTGTGTACTGGCAATAAGTTACGGAAAATAGGATTTTAAGAATATGTAAACAAATTATTTTCTTATTTGATTACTTAAAAATAACAGTACTAGTAAATGTTGTACTTAATCATAAATAAATCAATAATACGTATTGTACTAGTGATTCTGTTTAGTAATATTAAAAGTAATAAAGTAATGAATATTTATAATTGATTTAACGTAAAATATCTTTAATATAATATAATGATTAAAAACTCAATAAAACTGAGTCGGTAAATTAATATTACTCAATGGTTGCAAATAATACTCTGTACAATGAACATGGTTACACGGTACACTGATTTCCAAATACTAGATATACATAAATACTAACCTCTAAACATTTAACGTATACGGAGAATAAGCAAACCTAACAAAGATCTTGAGAGCTTTAAGAGAAACAGTCTTGATTATAAGATAATAATAAATAATATTAATATTTTCTGTAAATAACGATTATAGGATAAAATAATTTCGAGTCTGTGGTCAAGTCGGCAATTCTTCAGGTTTGCCTACACCGCGTGTACCTACACATGCACGTACCTCGAGGGCGCTAAAGCCTTATTAAAAATGTATATTTAAAATTCCTTTAAAACGTGACGAAAATATATTTAGTCTATCCGAGGTTATGTCATGAACTTGACAGCGATATCGAGTGTACGGTAGTAAACTGTAGTGCTGGCGTAATACGAGGTGGGTTTAAGTGGCCCTGGGGGTTGAACCAGTTGAACTGGTTTAACTGGGTCCGGTTTAATTTGGACTGGGGTAAACTGATTCGTTTCAAAAGGTTCAATCGGTTCAACATATGGTGAAGAGACGTTTGCCCCGAGTGTCAGCTCAGGAGCGCCGCGGTTGGCTCGTGTCGTACGCGCGGATGACGTCCGCTTGCGAGACGCTTGCGCCCTCTTCTTGAGAGAACGCGAAGCCATCTGTATAGACAAATATATGTTATAGCTTATAAAATTGCAAAATGCATGTGCATGATTGACAATGAAATTTAGACATTCCGCCAAGCGAGAATCGAACCCGCAGCCATTAGCGTGAAGCATGCTAGTATGTTAGTATAAGACAATTAAGACGTGATTATTAATACTACTATGAGTCTAAAATATTTATTGAATGGACTTAATTTTCATGAATGTTAAAAAAATATTGCATCTGTAAACAACGAAAATAAAGTATTATCTGTATTATTTTTTTAATAGAAAAATAATCTACGATATATAATGTGATACCTACCCATAAGTCCTGATTTTCTAGCATAGCTTAAATTGATATGATTTTTGTAATAATTCAAAAGTTAACATGTATTTAATAGTCTCAGTGCGACCACACTGGTGTACTACTGAAGCGTTGTGTAGCCGTGATGACGTCACTTGTTCGGTTACGCTAGGTGGTCAGTGTAGGGCGGCAGGCGGGCTGCGTGCAGGCAGTGGCGGATTTACATTATGCCTAATCAATTTTTTATAGTAATCTTGTATAAAATGTCGGTAGTATTTTGTATTATATGATTTATAGTGTTTTGAGATATTTGTTATCTGCGCCTGACCTATTCGTACACAGCAAATCCGCCACCAAGTGCATATACTCACGGGACAGCTCGAGCTCGGTGTTGGCGCGCGTCGTGGACCTCCGCCCGAACACGCTGCGAACGTTCTGCAGCAGCCGCGCGGTCTCCGTCAGGCTGCCACATAAAGCAGTGACGACGGAATTGAACCTCGATACCGTACCCAACCGAGACTCGTATAATCAGAATACTTAAGTCTATCCTTATCGTAGTGTTCCGTACTCATC
>JAATLQ010024971.1:3709-52630 GCA_013421005.1 Heliconius erato x Heliconius himera
AATTCTATACATAGGTCTATTGGAAGCTACTGCAGTATGCTCCTATAAACTATATTTAACGATTTTTTTCCTTCAGCATAAACATGCACATTTTTCGCTTTGGAATCACGTGAGCAAGCCACATAGAGCTACCCATGACAAAAACATGGCGTGTCCAAATGTAGGCCTGCTACCTTCAAGGTTTGACCCTGAGATCACGCATTCAGTTTTCAGAAGCGATAAATGTATCTATTTTCAATGAGGAATGAATCCCGCGGGAACTCCGGGATAAAAAGTATCCTATATGTTATTCTGGGTCTTCAGCTACCTACATACCAAATTTCATCGTAATCGGTTCAGTAGTATTCGCGTGAAAGAGTAACAAACATCCATACATACTCACAAACTTTCGCATTTATAATATTAGTAGGATATCGAAATAGCACATACGAATATAATTAATGTAAAGATTACAATAACTTATATAATATGACAATAACTTTAAGCGGGTGAAGCTACGCATGAGTCGCTAGTATTATATTAATAAATATTATAAAACTAAAGAATTTGTTTGGTTGAACGCGCTAATCTCAGCAACTACCGGTTTGAATTGAAAGAATCTTTTTATGTTGACCAATCTATTTAAATAAGTTGTACCTAACAAGCGTATAAAAATTTCGACGTAGCTTGGCGAGAACGTATGGCTTAGTGGTCAGAGCGCCTGGTCGGTTTCCAGGAGGCGCGGGTTCGAGTCCCGCTACGTTAAAAGTTTTATACGTTTTCTAAATAAGTATTTAACAATCTATTTATCGAGGGAAGGATATTACCTATATTTAAGATTGTTTTTCATTTTTCGACAATTTCACTTATTCTATTACTTTTTTTATGGGTGATCACAAATTTTGAAAATAAATATTTTGCAACAGACCTTTTGTTTGTAAATGCATTTAAAACTACAGCTATCTGCATTTCATAAATTAAATAATCTTCTTTATAGTCAATGGTGAATTCCAGTTACAGATAGCTGTTACCCTTTCTAAATGGTGAATAAGTATTAATATAATTGTAAATATTTTGTAAATATGCTATAATTTTTATAATATTTTTTAAAGTGTTAATCAACACTTAGGAAAGAAAAATACTTACGACCTATTATATATATATTGTTTCCAGGAGGCGCGGGTTCGAGTGCCGCTACGTTTAAATTTTTATACGTTTTCTAAATAAGTATTATTCTATAATTTTTTAAATTTGATTTTTATAATCAGTTCACGCTTATACTATTTTCCGGAATATAAAGTCCTCAACTTTCCTAAGTTCCGCCCAAATTAAAAAGCACGTTTTTCTAAACCAAGTGTTCCAAGTACTATAGAATGTTCGTAGGACTGTAGCTGGTTCCTGACCTCTGAGAACTCCAGTATTCAGGTCCTGGCTCTGTCATCAGATCAGTTACGTAACACTACCAAATTTCATGATGATGATTTATGATGATTATACTCGAATTATTATAAGTAGGATAAGTTGAGTTTCCTAAATTCTGTTAAACAGTTACAAGTCTATATAAATAAAGCGTGTTAAATATATAAGAAAAATCGAATCAACAATCGTCATGAACTTGACAGATCTATTTAATTAATAATATATATATTTTTAAGCTTTATATACAGCAGGATAGGCAAAGGGAACCTTGTGACGGAAGTGTCTTAATGGGAACAATTAAGACACTCCATCGAATTCTAAAGGCATTGCGTGTTGAGTGTGAAGCGGATTCCAATGCCGCGCTTGCCTCGTTACCAGAGCGAAGATATGAAAATATTCAATATTTCAGTTTCTTGAGCTGAAATCGAACCCACAACATATCTTTATAGTAGCAGGCTTGTGTCCCTGCGCCACGAATAGCTTCACTATTATAATATGATATCGTATATAATATAATATATTTTTAAAAGATACCTGTAGGCTATATCATATAAACGTAATTTACTGTAACAACCTTTATGAAAAACATTTCATTATACAAAATAAAAGTGGACTCAGCTATGATACCTGTCAGAGAGGAATGGAGAAGGGTGGATCAAATAATATTTATTTTCTTTTATTCTATTTAAATTAAGAATATTTTTATTTTTCAATCTTGCAAGCTCAATTTGACCCACTTTCCATGACAATGAAATTACATATAAACAATATTGTTGTTAAGGCGTTAAACTTCACGCTGTGTTCCACATATAGCAGGATAGACAAAGGGAACCTGGGAGTTTAGAGTTAAAACACTCCGTTCCTCACATTCCGATGAATTCTTGGCGGCATTGACTTCCGCAACTCAACACACAATCCTTTGTCTCGTTTTCAGAGGAAATTACAATATTCAATCATTTATACCCTCAAATGGGGTACGAACCCACAACCGGTCATGTTTATAGTCACACACCTGTGCGCCTGTCCTACCAACAGGCCTCAATTTTATTTATTCATCCCTATCTCTATCTATACTAATATTATAAAGAGGTAAGATTTGTATTTTTGTATGTATTGTTAAACAGCACGACCAAGACCATATGGAATATTTCTATCTATTATCATATACTTATTTTAGTACATTAAAAGAGTATGTTATTATCAATTTAATTATACATAATGGTATTGGCACTAATTGGCAAATTGAGTAGATTCATTAACTTTATGTATTTTATAAGTTTAACATATAAGAAGTACTGTTAAAAATCACTAGCAACACTGTATAGAATTATTCAATTTCCTTTTGCGTAACTTTTATTTTAAGACCTATAAACAATGTTATTCTCAATTCAATTATAGCTAATAATTAATTACACATTGAATTATATAGTATATGGATAAATACATTATGTAAAAGAGCCACTGTTGAGTTTCTTGCCGGTTCTTCTCAGCAGAACTGCCTTCCGAACCGGTGGTAGCTTCTTTTTTGTTTCCATGTTAATTCGACGATTCAAAAGTGCTTGTAAGAGTTTATTTGAATAAGTAATATTTTGAATTTGAATACTTCATTGATTGTATAAATTTATCATATAAAAGTTGCTCATTTGACAGTATGTCCAAATATATATAAATAGACAGTTTCGTTAGCCATGATCAGTCGAATAAACTAAACAGAATGTGACGCTGCTCGTTTTATTATTCCCATATTCAAACCACTACTGGAACAGTATGTATGTTTGTATTGTTTTCACACGACAACTACCGGACCAATTTCAAAAATTCTTTCGCTATTAGAAAGCTGCATCTTCACCGTCCCACATAGGCTATATTACATTTTCAAAAAAAAATAGGGATCACTAAGAAAAATGCAATAATGTAACCCAAGGTGTGAAGAAATTGATCTAAAAAATTTTATCATCGCGTGCGCTGCGAAAACTATTGATGATAGAACAAAATAATGTTCTACAGTATTATAGAACGCATCAATATCTATAAAAAAAGTCCGCGATACCATATGTCCAACTACAATAGTTATGACAATATAACTACATTTTTATATTTTATAAGTTGATGAAAGTGCCGGCAATAATGAAACCATTTTATTCATACCTCTGCATTAATCCTTATTGTATTAAATGATATTTTATTAAAGACAATTTCAATATGTGTAAGGTACTTTTTACATTAACAAAATCGGACAATCCATTCAAAATATATAACGAATTAAAAAATATCACTCTAAAGAAAATCATGAAATAATAAAAAATGCGGAGTGTAGCCTCGCGCACCATAGCGAGTAAGTAACTCTGCAGAGTGGGGGGAGGTGCATCGATATCACTAACATTATGAAGACAACTGATTAGATGTTTTGTTTCTTTATTTGAATTGAATAGGCCCTGAAACTGCGGGGCCGATTTGGAAAATTCTTTTACAATTAGGCGATTAACGTATAAAAAAACTCTCCGAACTCTCCGGACTCTGCGAACTTTGCGAACTCTGTGAACTCCGTTGTAAAATATATATTATATTATTATACAATAAAATATAATATTTAAAATATAATATTTTTATATTTTTATTGTTTTTTATTTTTTTAATATTTTTTTAATTTTTTATTTTAATTATATTAATATTTCTTTTAAGGTCTAGGACACATTACATTGACGTAATTCTTTACGAATATCACTGTCATCGAATATGAACATATCAGCGATATGTTAATCACGTGTGAACACATGACATATGTATAAAAAGCTATTTTAACATAAATACTTTTAGCAAGGTAGTTTCAAATAGTAGCTGAAGGCATAAATAACTGAATGATTTCTAAAGTAAGCAATTACAAATAGGTGTTAACCACATTCATAACTACGATAATAATTGATTAACTAAATAATCAATTACCCGAATAGTCGAGGTTATGTGGCAGTGTACGAGTAGTACTCTGAACCACACCAGAGCCAAGACTTCACGTAGATAATTATAAATAGGTCTTAACCACATTCATAATTAAAATAACAATTAATTAATCAAATAATTAATTGTCCAAATAGTCGAGGTTAGCCAGTGGGTGCAGCACGAGTAGTGCTCCGACCCACACCAGAGCCAAGACTGAACGTACAACCCCCGTGCAGCCTTTTATATCATCGTTCACAAATAAGTTGCAGGGCGTAGTGGCGTGACTCCTGTACTCAAAGCATAAATTGCGCAGAAAGTGAAAATCTTAAGTTTTCAATTATTGTTTGTGTGATGACAGAAAAAACTCGACAAAGATTTCAATATTTAATATTCTCCAATATAAAGGAGAGTGCAATAGTAGTCTTCTTCGACGTAGCGCGCGTATTCGACCGCATTGGCACCCGGGCCTACTTCATTAAGTGCTCAGAGCCGGCACCCCCCAGCACGTCGCGCATGTCTTTGCCTCCCTGCCTCAGTGACAGGACATTTTGCGTGAGAGTTGAGAGTTCGAGGTCTAGCAGCGACTCGATCGCTGCCGTTGTTCCCCAGGGCAGCATTTTACCACCTGCTCTCTACGCACTACACACTGATGACATCACAACGCCCTAGCGATTATCACTCAACGGGAAATCCTGCAGGTGGTTCAGAACCTCATCCTCCGTCGAGTGACGCAAGCGCCATACTAAGTGAGGAACACCACGCATCATCGCAACATAAAAATAGAAAGCCTGGAGGTACACATTGGTCGTCTTGCATCCAACGCATTCCGCTGCGCCCAATGTATCACCTGCACCTAAGCAGCAGCACTCCGTGGCATACCCGGCCGCCCGAGGTCAGACGTAAGACTACTTCCGAGGGACTTTCTATTCTCCTCCAAATCCGACTCATGAGCCTTGCATTGAACCTTGGTCGTTTAAGATGGGCCTCCCTTAGAAAACCGAGGGTCTCTCCTGACTGAGTTGACCGCCTAGATGGCATTTGATAATCCTTCTAATTTCATACTGTGTCACGGAGATGGACGAGAGAATGTTTCTGCGCCTGGCTCTATAGCAAAGTTAATTTAGAAGCGATTGCACGTATTTTGGAGTTATCCAATAATTATAATGTATTTCAACGCGACATAGTTGGTTACATCTTTCGTTTAAGTATTTTTGGGTAAGAGAATAGTAGGTAGTTGCTGTTGTTTATAATTTCTTTCGTTAAAGTTTTCTGTTGTTTGTGTCATTTGTTTAAGTGTGTTTTTTTAAACAATTGGAACATCCTTATTGGAACTACGAAAATGTGGGTTGCATTAAGGTTTCAATAATTTTCACATTAGTAATCTTAAGTGTTTTGCAAACATAGGTACATTACATGAATAATTCAGTAGTTAAAGCGGGCGAAGCCGCGAGCGGGTCGCTAGTTATTCATAAAAATTAAAAAGATAAAATATATATATTACTAGTTGAAAACAAGCGTTTATTCAATTAGTCAGTTGTACTAAAATGAAAAAAATAATTATATGAAATATTTATACAACATAAATTAATGTGTGTGTGTGTGTGTGCTTCATAAAAATAAATCGCCCTGTTATCCATTTCTATTTATTTGGAGCTAAAACTATATATTTAATTGTATTGCACGAAATATATATCTATTTATAATAGAAAAAACAAACTTTCATACATTTTTAATATTACACTTTGTGCTTCCGTGCCCCGACTATCCTCAAAAAAAAATCTAACCCCCAATCACATAACGCCATCTATGAATATGAACAAAAATTGTATAAAAAAAATATCCTTCCAAACCGACATCGCATCGTCCCCTATAAATAACAGCTTTTACCTAATGAACAAAGCAAGTTAGTCATGTCTCGTTTATGGACCTTGTCACCTACAAAGAGGACTCCGCTATAAGACCTTTTATGTTATTTACTGCTGCTGCTAGTAAAATATGTGGGAATGGTCTCTTTGATTTGTGTAAGTTATTTGTCTTTTTCGTAGTATTCTCTGGAATATTTGGATAAAGTAAATAAATGTATTATAATTTGGTTTACGTATGTATGTGTATTTTTGACGTGTTTGTAGGTTGTAGGGTACGATCTTAAGTGTGCTACGGTTATAGCTCATCGCTTATCTCATTTTAAAAAAAATCATTTGGAAAGAATCGATGCTCGTTGCGTAGTTTTGTGATATCTAATATTCAGTTTTATAAAAAGACTAAGCCCTACGTGCGGCTTCATCTGCGCGATAAAATGTAAATATCTAAGACATTTGTAAGCCGCCTACGGTAACTCTGGTACAATGATTACATTTAAACAGTTAACGTATCATAACCATGTGTGGTCTTCCTCAGTAAATTAACTACTCATATAAAAAAAAAAGAATTTGAATTAGTAGTTTTTGAGATTAGCGCGTTCAACCAAACTAGCTTAATGATAAGTATAGATAAAAGTGCTATGTGGGAAAGGGTGTTTGTTATATGATACAGAGTATCCTTTTTACAGCAATATAAGGAGGAATATGTCTACAATTAAGAAGTTAACAATTTATTTCAGCAGAATCTATATTTTGTATATGATGTTATTTTTTTTTAATTGGTGTACTTGTCAGTCTTACTTGCTTATATTTATAAATATAACATAATTGAAGATCTTATACAACATATTGAAAATGTACACCATTACATCAATGGCGCTTAAGAATAAATAAGAAAAAAATATACTCACGAATCCCAAAGATCCACGCTTAAGAGATAACAATAAAATCCCCAAAATTCCGTTTCCGAAGTAAAACATAATCGGGGAAAATTCAGGCTGGAATTACACCATCGGCTCCCGGGGTAAGAGATAAAACCCTGAACTGCGTTCAGCCCGCGGGATCGGCCGGGATCGTCCGGGATGGCGAATAGACAAACTCGATTACACATTTCCCCGGGCGACGTTTTACAATGCAATGGCAGTCACGAGTGGTCCTCGAATTTATGTCGATTCGTTTTACGTTTTATAATGAATTCCACAAATGGTTTGTGATTTTTGGACTAAGGGTTTGTTGTTTAGTTGTTGGTGGGTCGAGGTTCATGGGTGTGGGTTTGATTCTCAAATAAAATAAAAATATTGCCAAATTATGTTTTTGTGTGATATGATTCGTCAAAGGTCGTCGTGGCAGTGGAACAGAATTTAAATGTAAACGCGCAGTTGTCGGTTCGATTCCCACTCGGGAGTATAAATTATTTTTATTTCCTCGGTCTACTATCAAGATAATACGACGTTATGTTCCGCAACTCAATACGCAATGTCACAAAAATTAGATGGAAAATAGGAAATAGAGTGACTTTACCTCCGCTTTATGTAGGATACAAACTTTATGCGTGAAATTGAAAAATGTGGATTTTTTAATATCATGGTTAATTATAGATAACTTCTATAACGTTTTATTCAATCTGTCTGCAACCTTGAAAACAGGGTTCAAGGTCAAGATTTATATTTCACACACTCTCTATTAGCAGTTATTTAGAACTAGATTAGTTTGATTTATACATATGTATATTTGAATATCTATATTTTTTAACTTCACACTGTATACTCCTAGAGGGGTGGTCAGAGAGAAAAACTTAGTGTTAAAACACTCCGCTACACAATTCCTGCCGAATTGTTGAAAATTGTGTGGAAAGTAAGGAAGTAGGGTCTCTCAATTTATACTTATTAAAGCTATAAATGAAAAAACGTACAAATAGTTGCTTCACAAAAAGAGTTTACCCGCAAACCGACGCAGAAATAATCCTGCTTATATCACATCATCATACTATATTATATATGTGAAGTGTGAAGTTTGTTTGTTAATCTTTCACACCGAAACTACTTAAACCGTTATCATAAAACTTTGTTCACATATTCTTAGAAGAATTAAACAAGACTTACGATATTTTAAAAAAAAAAAAATACTTAAAAAAATATCCTTTGGCTATAATATGTATATAAGTTTAAGAGAGCGAAGCCGTGCTTGATTCTCGTAATATTATAAAAGTGAGTTTGTGATGAAGGATGTTCCAAGTTCATGTAAAAGTTACTGAACAGATTTCGATGAACTTTACAGTAATATAGCTTATAGATAAGAATAATACATCTGTTACAAATTATATAAAGGTTTTTGTTTAATTTGGTTTTAACATAACAATAAAATTAAGCAGGCGAAGCCGCGATTTGGTTGCAAGTAATATAAAAAGACGAGGATTATCGTTGAAAATATCTCTCAGCCCGTTGTTCCAAATTTGCGTCCTAATGGTTTCACAGATGTCCGTTTTCCATCTGATTTACTTGTCATGACATTTTATTTATATATATATATATATATATATATATATATATATATATATATATATATATATATATATATATATTTGTTGAAGATTTAGTTTATGTAGATTTAGTTTTAGGAATAAGATTTACTGTATTAAAATAGAAATAAGCTTCATGCTGTATCCCGCACACAGTAGGGTAGGCAGAGGGAATCTAGTGTTAAGACATTCCATTTCCCACTTTCCGCCGAAATCTGGAGGCATTGCGTGTTGTGTGGCGGAACTCAACGCCGCGCGTTGACTCGACACCAGAGCGAAGAAATGAAAATAAAAACTTAAATAAATATTTTATGTCCTCGAGTATCTTCTATATTAGCAAAAAAAGAATAATAAATATATTTTTAATAATTTCTTAAACGAAAACTTTTTTCATCATAAAATAAACAATAAATCGAGTCTTAGTGACACTAATAAAAAAGGCACTCAAATGATTCGGAAAAAAAAACCGAAATTTATCGAACATTACAAAAATTAATCGAATATCGTTAAAAGGAAGTCGATTTGAATGTTAATAAAGGTCATTTGGTTAATTAAATTTAACAACAAAGAGTGAATAAACGCTTACATTACACGGGCGCTTAGGTTTGGGAGGCGGCGTATTTTTTAAGAAAAAGTCATCTTTTGGTTAAGGAATGGTAATATCTGGATATGGTTTTTTTTTCACTTTTTTAGCTTCACGCTGTATTCCGTATATATGGCCGTAGGGCCCATGCCACTTAAAATTAATTTTAAAACCGAATTTTCGAAACATTAGGTGTTGAATGGTGGATCTTAAAGGGTCGAATTGAGTGTCAAAGCAAAGTGCAGCGTTGAGTTCCGCCTCTTGACACGCAATGCCTCCAGAATTTTGCGGAAAGTGGAGAGTGAAGTGTTTTAACATTACGCTCCCTCTGCCTACTCTGTCTACATGCGGGATACAGCGTGGAGCCGAAAAAAGAGAAAAAAAAAACACAATATACGGCGTATAATAAAAAATATATTTTATTGTATAATAATTCATTATAATTAAGAACAAAAACTAACTACAAACTTTCATGAGAGACTAATTAACAGTTAATTTCTATTTCCATAATTGCCTTATAAATTGACATATAACAAGTAGGTCAACTATTTTATAGAAAAAGTTATAATTTAAACTAAAATATATATATTACATTGTAGCTCAATTCGAGTGTTTGACTCTATTTGATTTTCATTTAGAAGTACTGGTAGTAATGTTATTTCAATAAATAAATATCGTTTACCTATAGGATAGGGAAAATTCTTCGAAAGAGGTGCTGGGGAGAGTAAGAAGTAATATATTTTCTCATTGCTTTTAATCCTGTATAGGGAACCTAGTGTTAAGATTCTATGTTTTTCTCGTATAGTCCAATTTTCACCGTGTTCTGTCTTGTTACTTGAGTGACAAGATAATGTTCCCCCTTTTGAAATTGAACCAGCAGCCGTTGCGCTTACAATCAAAAGGTGTGTCACGCCGGCCTAATAAAAATATTTTCATATTGATATCATATGACATCTATGTAAAGAAGAAAATAATAAAATAAATTATCACATAAATTATAAAAAAATCAACTCCTTATATATTTTTAAATATTTTTAAAGTGTTATTCAACACTTAGGAAAGAAAAATACTTATTTAGAAATACTTATTTAGAAAATTTCTAAATAAGTATCGTTCTATATTATACGAAAAAAGAAAGAAAAAGAAGAAAGAAAGAAAATGTTATATGAATTTTTGAATGCAACTACAATTATAATTGAAAAATGTGTGAACCAAAAATAAATTAGTATCGTATCCAATTTTTTTGTAACGATTTGAAGTCAAAACGTCTTCCGTTACGCTTCGTTACCCTCGCGTTACTATTACCCTCCTCATCAAATTTCCACTTTATTACCCCCATTACCTATAAATGTAAGGAATTACATGACTTATAATTCTATATGGGAATGTTTATTTACTTATAATTTTTTGTAAACGAAAAAAATGTTTTATTTATTTAGCTGTATCTTGCACACAGCAGGATAGGCAGAGGGAACCTAGTGTAAGAACGTATTACCTATTTACCGCCGAATTCAGGAGACATTGCGTGTTGAGTAGCGGAACCTAAAAAACATTATATACATTATTTTCATATTAACATGTTCATAGGCTGCCAGTTCACAGCGACATAGCGTCTGATGTAAACGTGGTTGTGGGTTCGGTTCCCACTCCTGGCATTGAGTTATTTTCCTTTCTTCGCTGTGGAAACAAGACAAAGCGCAGCAAAGTTTTGGTGCTCATGGAACTGGTGTGTGTTTTAAAAAGTAAGTAAAATGTACATAATGTAAAGTAGAGAACAGAGTACTTTGCCACTAGACTATTCTTCCGTTGTATATGAGTGATGACAATAATAGAATTGAAACTATTTTGTTCTGGGTTCGATGCGCTTTCTAGGAAGGGAATAATTGATAGATTTTTTTTAATTTTGCCGCTCTGGTTGACAAAGATCAGCGTTAAGTTCCGTCAAACAATATGCAACGCTTTGAAAAATTCTTGAGAATACTAGATTCTCTTTGCCTACCCTGCTTTATGCTAAAAGGTAAAGAAAAAATATTTTAATATCAAAAATATCAAAATAAACAGTTCACAAGACACTCCCCCCAACAAAAGACAATCCTTGGCTTCTTAATAAAATTTTTGTCATTACACTTTCCTTCCAACGTTGTTGTGAAAAATGTATTCTCGCTTTAATCGCGATGACAAAGGCAACTTTTAAAGGAATTGTAGGCAGTCGTCGTCTCTAAGCGCAAAATACTTATTTTATTTTATTTTATATGGAATTTTATTAATTTCACCTCGGCAGCTATTTTAACAAATATTTGTAGATCGCTATTGATGTAGTTTTTTTTTATTATATTTAGGATTTGATTCTAAAATTGTTCTCGTGCTTAATATTTTTAGGGTTCCGTATTGAGATACGAAACCCTAATAATAGTGAAAAGGTGAAAAAAGTGAACTCTTATATTATCACATGTCGTCTGTTGGTCAGTCAAGACCATTTTCGAGATCGGTAGAAGTATCAAGTTTAAATTAATATTTCATATTTTTAATTTTTACATTTTTCTTATTCTTTTAATACATTATTAATCTGCCACGTGGTAAAAAGCGTTGAAAAAATAAAAAAAATGTCAACTGTATATTAAATTAAGATATCAGCTTCACGCTGTATCACACACAGCTGGGTAAGCAGAGGGAACCCAGTGTTAAGACACTCCGATCCCCATTTTCCGCTGAAATCTAAAAGCATTGCGCGCTTTGCCTTAACACCTGGACGAAAAGATGAAAATATAAATTTAAATAAATATTTCCTCGAGTTGGAATAGAACCCACAACCTCGTGCCACGACTGGCTTGTATTACCTGTATATCTATTTCAAAATATTACAACAACAAGTTTCAAACTGAAAATGCTGGAAAAGCGGTTATAATAAGTATTTAACTAAACGCCGGGGTCGATCGCTCGAACAAAGTTTGGAACATTTATAAGTAATTGATAAAATGTAAATTAGCTCGTTTGAATGATTTATACTAAAGGGCCCTTAGTTGTGAGATCCTTGATTTTCAAAGGGATAAATAATGTTTTAAATTTAAAGTAGTATCCTGTTTGGGGTTATATGAGGATATAGAGTTAAATTTTCAATATTAAGTTTATGTTCTACAATGTTGTTGTACAGTTAGCTCTTGTTTGATGAAAGTTTTTTAGCTTTACGCTCCGAGGCCGGTGGTGGCGCAGAGGCACAAAGTGTGACTGTAAAATCGACTGGTTGTGGGTTCGATCCCCACTCGAGGAAATGAAATATTTATTTACATTTATATTTTCATTTCTTCGCTCTGGTGTTGAGGCAAAGCGCGGCATTGAGTTCCGCCACTCAGTACGTAATGCCTCCAGAATTCGGTGGAAAGTGGGGAACGGAGTATCTTAACACTATGGTCCCTCTGCCTACCTTGCTGCGTGCGGGATACAGAAGTGAAGGTGAAGGTGATTTATTTTATTCTCTATCTCATATAAATCATAATTGTTAAGGAATATCTAGTGTGAAGACACTCCGTCCCCTACTTTCTGCTCGATTTTCGAGACCTTATGTGTTGAATGGCGGAGCTCCACGCCACGTCTTATCTTTTTACTAGGACGAGGAATAGAAAATATATAATCAATTTTTTCAAGTGGAAATCGAACATAAAGGTTTAATTTTTTTAAGATTCCGTAAGCAAAGAGATTCGCACTTGTCAGTTTTTTTTTAGCGATACGAAATTAAGATACATATAAGAATATTATAAATCTCGTTCAATCACATTAAACAAACCACAGTAGAAACAAATATATCTAAGTACGTATATCTAGATAGCTCAGCTCACTCAGTAACATGTTCGTGAAATGCGTCCGAAGTCCCCAAGGGTGAATTTCGGTAATAGCCTTACTGTCAGTTACTCATGTCCTTTCGTTTTCTATCTGATATTTTAAGTAGTGTTATGTGAATAAATATAGATAATAGAATTATAATATTTACTTTTTCTATAGATTACAAGATATATAATAGTTCAATCTGCTTCACGCTGTATCCCGCGAACAGCAGGGTAGGCAGAGGGAACCTAGTATTAAGACACTCCGTTCCCCACTTTCTGCCGAATTCTGGAGGCATTGCGTGTTGAGTGGCAGAATTCAACGCCGCGCTTAGCCTTGACACCAGAGCGAAGAAATGGAAATATAAATTTAAGTAAATATTTCATCTCCTCGAGTGGGGATCGAATCCACAACCGGTCGGTTTTATAGTCACACTTCGTCCCGCTGCGCCACGACTGGCCTCTAGACATATAATAGTATTTTCTTTTATTTGTTTTTTTTATTATTTTTTTTATTTTGTAGAACTTCGACGGTTTGCAAGAGGCGCTGGTAAAAAATGATATTTGTTCAAGAGAACTGTTAATAATATTTATTTTAACAAATTTTAATGTTATTTCCCATATTGAAAAAATCTTACTAGACTTTCGGTGTTCATAGAACGAAGTACTTCAAAAGAAAAGAAATATTTTTTAAACATTTTTAAAGTGTTATTCCACACTTATGAAAGAAAAATACTTATTTAGAAAACGTATAAAAAATTTGAACGTAGCGTAGAGTTGCGAAACTCAACTCCGCGAGTTATCTCAACACCAGAGCGAAAAAATGAAAATATACATTTCGTTTAGTAGAGATTGAACCCACAACCAATCGCGTTTACAGAAACGCTCTTGTGCCCTGCGCCACGACTGGCCTCAGAGAGATCTGAGTCCTTTTACTTTATGTCACCTGATGACGTTACAAAGTGAGCTTCTACAGTAGCAAGCAAAGGCCACATAATTCTTAAAAGCTTCACATCTGGAAAGTCATAAGCTTAGTTTTTTCAGCATTTAAAGTAGGAAATGCCTGATAATATTATTTTATCTGTTTTCCGCATATAGCATTGTTGGCAGAGGCGACCTAGTGTTAAGACACTCCGCTTTGCATTTAAGCTGAATTTTTGGAAATATTGCGTGTTGAAAACACAAAGGGTATGGGTTCTATTACCACTCAGAGTAATAAGTTTTTTTTAATTACCTTGCTCTGTTGACAAGACAGTATGTATTGTGTGGAAAGTGGTGAACGGAGTGTCTTAACACTAACTTCTCTCCTAATAATAATGTATCCCGTATATGTAGCGTGATATATGCGGGTTACAGCGTAAAGCTAAAAAAATGTAATTTTGGAGTACAATTTTAGATATATTACTCTACACACGCTAGAGACATCGTAAAATATTTGAATGATAAATTGAGTGGCGCGCCGTCTTACTAGGTTACGTGACTAAATTAGAAGTGATGGTATAAACGACAGTTGCTGTATTATAGATCTTCGTCGTGGTGTAGCTGCACAGCTACAGTCGATTACCACTTGGGGGAATTAATTATAGAGAAGACGAAGCGCGGCGTTGAGTTCCGCCACTAAGCAAAAATATTGTGAGCTTTTTTAGTTATGGGCAGAATTTAATTTATTTTTGAATAATTAATATGTAATTTCTTTTTTATTAATTAATATTTATTTTAAATTAATAGGTAATTTATTTCTGAATTTATCTAACAGCGGCCATAAGAGTACAAGCGTGCCGATTGTAAATGCGATAGATGTGGGTTGGATTCCCTCTTACTCTGGTAACGAGGGAAAGCGCGGTGTTGATTTCTGCCACTCAACACGTCAGCCTCGAGAATTCGGTCAAAGGGGGGAACGGAAGTATCGTAATAGGAACGGAGTGTTTTAACATTAAGTTACCAAGTTCCCTCTGCCTATCCTGGTATGTGCAAAAAATCTAACAGAACGTGATGACTGATTCGTTTCTTTTAAAAATTATAATTTTAATAATTTCTTCATATACTCCTAAATAGGAAGTGTACCGTATTTTTAAGAGGCACTTCTTTGTTTGGCACAAAGTCTTATGAAACTGTCTGATAAAAATAAAAAAAACACTTTTAAAATAAAGTAAAAAGTAAAATAATATATTCTAACAATAATGTTTATGTAGTAGGTATACATATGTATGTGTACCCGTGTTTACTAAGTAAATTAATTTTCACCATACAATATCTATGAACATACGAAAAACGTGAAGCTAAGTGACTGGCCACTACGTTATCTTAGTTTATTCCGCAATTAAGCTAAATCATTTGAGTATAAACATATGCTTAAGCCAGCAGTAGTATATATAGCATTTAACAATACAACAAACAACATTTTCTATTTAATCCAGACCATAGTGCTTACAGCATCTCAGAGCAAATGGATAGTTAGTATTTATGATGTCATTCTGAGCTGTGAAGGCATAATAAATATTTAAGACTAGTTCCAGCCTGCGGCGTCTGTTATGTCTCTCTAGGGCCACATGCATTATCTGAACTGAACTGGAAATTACTTAGGAGATTGGTAAAAATATTGTTATGATTTAACTTAATATAATAATATTACTATTATAAATGATACCTACGTAAAGGTATTGAGAGGTGGTTGTGGGTTAACATAAAATGCGGCGTTGAGTTCTGCCACCTAACAGCGAGTCTTAAAATGGATTATATATATAATGTGAACCTGAAAAAAAGAAATTAAAATATATATTTTGAATGATCTGTTTGAAATAATTTCTACAATCTATCGTACCTCGGTGGTAAGTCCGAGTCATTTGATTATTTTTTTTAACGTGTTGAGGTAGGTCATGATTTTTTTGTTATTACAGACGCAGACATTTTTAGACGCTACAGTCCCGGAAGCGTGTGTTTTAGTATCAGGTATATTAAAATTTTTAAAGAATGATTTTTGTATCAATAAAATTACCAGTTTTAAGTTATTATTTTATGAAAAAAAAAAATACGAGCACATATCCAATAGCTACAAAATACAATCATATTTAATTTTTTTTTTCAATATTCTCTTTAATTTTTTTTTCCAAAAAACACAACTACTGAAACTAATTAGATAAGAACTGATTTGATGTCACCTACCCATAGACTTCCTGATACATCCAAGAATGTTATCATTTTTAAGTGGCGTGACACTTGACATGTCATCCCAAATAGAACCTAGTGTCAAGACACTACGTGCGAGTTTTGTACCACTGCGCCACTTTGCTTTTTTTATAATAGCATACATAATATAAAAATGTGGCCAGTCGTGGCGCAGGGGCACTAAGGGTGACTCTATAACCGACTGATTGTGGGTTCCATACCCACTCGAGGAGATGAAATATTTACTTAAATTTATATTTCCATTTTCTTCATTCTGGTGTCGAGGCAAAGCGCGGCCACTCAACACGCAATGCTTCCAGAATTCGGCAGAAAGTGGGGAACGGAGTGTCTTAACACTATGTTCCCTCTGCCTACCCTGCTGTGTGGGAGATAATATAAAAATAATTCAAAACTTTTTCCTTTTCGTCATATTCCTTATTCATGTAATGAAATATGTACAGCATAAACATACTGTATTATATTTTGATCAACATATTACATTATGGAACACCTATCGAAGACAACCCTAAGAAAATGTTCGACACCTGTCAGCCACTCTATTATGCGTAACAGCTTTGTTCAATTAACCTCAGGTGTTTGTTAGCAACAACTTATTATGAACCTTATAACCTAAGCATTAAGAGAGATAATAAATTGATTTTTTTTCATGAGAAGAATATGAAATATTCAAGTCTTCTATCTATCAACAGTTGTTATGAATTTGTGAAATATCTATATTATGATACGGTGGAAACTTTTTACTTAAGCTTCAGTTAGTGAAATATTATATCCATCTAATTCAACTCGTTTTGTATTATTAATGTTAAAGTTTGTATTTTGTTATTTGATTATTTTTTCTGTCTATTTGTTTTATCTTAATGTTTATTGTTTTTAGTGTTACACTGTATCTCGCACATAGAAGGGTAGGTATTACTCAATATTAGGTTCCCACCATTGTTAAGTCTCTCCCTTAACTTTCTTTTCCTTCTTTCTGCCGAATTCCAGATACCAGTGTTTGGATCAAACTAGACTTAGTAAATTGGTTAATGATTATAGTGACGTATATAATGCCTATTGGATGTAAATATTTAGGTTGCAAGATTCAGTCATTTTAAATATTTATTTGTATTTTTTTGTCATATGCTTTTACCTTTTTTTTTATTTTTCTTTTTAGGGATTGGCAAAATTTAGTATTAAAGCAGCTAGTTTAAGTTAAGTATCAGATGAAAGGGCTTAGTGTGCATATTCCAATACATTTTTATTATTTTTTTGTTTTTTTTTTCTTATTTCTATTCCCTGCAAGGGATTTATTTCTATTTAGCATAATGTATTTTCTTGTAAGTATCTTTTTTATTTAAATTTAGTTCTGTTAAATATAATTTCCCATACAAAAATCAATAACCAATATATAAAATAAAAATTTCCCATTCCATTCCGATAACCAGCATCAAGATTATATATCATCGACCACACCACGATATCAATAAACTATCCCACGTATCCACGTAATAAAATGCCGCAGCTCATAAATATCTGGGATTAAAATCGCAAATTTAAAACTTATTTCACACACATTACTCGAGAGTTTACGGTACGTATCGATTTGTCGGCAATCCGGGCTTTTGGTGCCATTTTGGTCCTATCATATTATTACCTCGTTACGATCGAGGCTTAAACGTCAAAATTCAAAGCTTAGCGGTTTAGTAACGGTTCGTTCTGGGCCTTACCGCTGCGTTACCTTGAGACCTTATTGTTTTAGGGGTTGTCACAATTGGGATGTTATTTGGATGTCGGTTTCGATCTTTCCCGTTTGCGTATCGTATCGGTTTCCTTCGAGATTTATAAATTTGTGTTTTATATTGGTAAGTATGTAAGAATTTGATTTTTCAGAATGAAAAATAATATTTTCTTTGATCTATTTAAGTCATGAATGCTCTCACATGCATCTTAATAATTTTATTTTAGCTTTTTTTTCAGTTTCACACTGTATCCCACATTTAGTAGGATAATGAAGACACTATATTTTCTTCTTTTTTTACGCGGAATTGGATAAGTCGCCTCTTGAACCACTGCGTTACTACCGTTTACCTGAATTAGAAAGCCACATATAAAATTATGCAATTGTATCCGAATTTATGATTACAATTTTAAATTCATCCAATACTCAAATGGCATTCGAGGCAACTTCAAAACTAGCTTTAAAATTTTATAAAGCTAAGATCTAATGAAATGCCGAATATTAATTACCCAATATTGATATCAATATTCTCTTATTGATAGTGGAAGTAGAAAAATCTAGTAGTTTAGTTTATTATATTTATTCCTATTGAAGCCGTCGTGGTGCAGTGGGGGAATCTTACTTAATATAATTAAATTATTTCATTTATTTTACAAAATATGTTCTCTCGTTATTATTTTTATCTCCTCATATTAATACGTTAATATGATATTTTTGAAGCCGTCGTGGCGCAGCAGCACAGTTGCGAATTACACAAACTGATTGTTGTACTTTTTGAATCAGTTTAAAAGCGTCATTCCACACTTAAGGAACACAAATACTTATTTAGAAAAACGTAAAACAATAAAAAAATTATCCGTAGATTATACGAGATTTGAACCCCTGTCTCTTGAAAACAGTCCAATCGCTCTGACTATTGAGCCATAATACGTTTTCATCGATAGCTAATTTCGTAAATAACATCTAACAACATAAATCAGTAGTAACAAGCCTATAGCAATTTTGACGTAGCTTGAAGAGACCGTATGCCTTAGTGATCAGAGCGCTTGGATGGCTTGCAAGAGGCGCTAGTTCAAATCCCGCCACGATAAAATAGGTATTTGGCTGCTGTAAGTTCAATTTCCACCTGGGGAGAGGTTGAATTATTTTAATATCTTAGCTCTGGTAACAAGACAAGGAACCGCAACAATTGGAAGGAACACAGCAAAATGAGTGTTGAGCACTAGCTTCCGTTTGCTTACCCTGCTTTGATGGAAAATATGTGAAACTGCTTTTAAAATGTTCGTTAATTTAATTCAATTTAAATACCTACAATTATAGACATAAATAGAAGCTATTTCCAATTCGCCGTAAAGAATTTATCAGACGAAGTTCCTTTGTATCGGCAAAAATGAAACACGTGCAGTTTTAGAGAGGCCAGTGTTCAACTAGGAAACGAGGTCACTACAGGAATTCAAGACAGGTAGCTACACGACATTTTTGTTTAAAAAATACAGATACTTTTATTTTGTACGAAATAAAACATTCCAATAAATCAATAAATATTTTAAATTGTTTTACTTAAGATAAAAATAAATATATAATATATTTTTTTATTCATTTTGTTATACGAAATTATTTTTATTAAAAAGTAACTAAATTTTATACATGGTAAGTAGAGGGAGTTTAGTATTAAGACAGGATATTGCGTATTGCGTAACTCAACGCCGCATCTTAACTTATCCAGAGGAATTAAATATTTTTAACATTTTGAAAGTGTTATTCCACACTTAGGAAAGAAAAATACTTATTTAGAAAAATATATAAATAATATAAAATATTTAATAAATATCATTCCCTCTTGCTAGATGATAATTCTTAGTGTAGTCTGGTAGCAGAAATTTGTAAAAAAACTCCCTACAGAGTTGCTAAAAACATAAATAAGTTGAAACAAGGGGATTAAAATTTCGACGTAGGTTGATGAGTACGCAAGGCTTAGAGATTAGAGCGCCTCGTCGGTTTCCAGAAGGCACGGTTTCGAGTCCCGCTACGTTAAAATTTTTATACGTTTTCTAAATAAGTATATTTCTTTCCTAAGTGTGGAATAACACTTTAAAGATGTTCATTTTTTTTATTTATATAATTTAGTATGGTGTATAAAACTTTTTATTGCCCGAAAAGCTAAGGCCGAAATCTGTCGTCTAAGAAGCTAATTCATGAAATTCAATACCTAAGACCGAAAAGCGGTGAAGTTTATATGGATTTTTTGTTTCTTTGGTGGATTATTATTTATTTTAGTCTTTATAAGCATACATAGTCTTGTTGTGGCAAATTTCAGTAAAATAATTTTAATACAAATACAAGCAGAATATAATATAATCAGCAGCAGCAACCTAGTGTTAGAACTTCGTTCCGCACTTTCAGCCGAATTCTGTAGACATTGTGGGTTGAGTGGTAGAACTCAATGCCGCGCGAGTATGACGAAGGAAAAGAATAAAAAATATATATAATAATATGGCATGGCAATACGCATAAACAGCATAGTTAATGATGTATAATACAATCCACATATTTTTTATATAATATTAATCTAGAGTAATTCATGCATTGACGTCCCGAGTGTCGCAACCGTTATTTTATATGTATAGTAAGTGAGTGCTGACGGAAGGCAGCGGTCTAGTCAAACTATTAAGTATTACGGTACTAATAAATATGGTGCACTGAAAGACTCGTACCAAATATATAATAAATATAATATAATGTAATAATACGAGCAATATCAATCGATCGGCACGACCTTTTAGGATCGAATTTCTTATGAACGCAAAATATGTGTCGGAGCGACACATATTGTGGATCAAAGTGAACTTTGACCAATATCACAATATTGCGCTGCTACGTTAAAATTTTTATACGTTTTCTAAATAAGTATATTGAAGGTCGCTTGACGTTGCGGAGGCTGACGTGATGGGCTTATGCGAACTGTTATAGCGACATTACCTATGTCGTGGCTGACACCATCTCACAGTACGCTCGCGGTACGTAAGCTATGCTTGTATGGCGTTGGTCGTTGACATATTGTATACCACTGTGGTTGTACGACTTGGTATATGATTAGTAGGTGCGTGATGCTATTTTATATACCAGCTCCGATGTACGTAGTATAATAATCATTATGTACAACTGATTATAGGAAAACACATCATTTGAATTATGTGTTTTCCTATAATCAGTTGTACATAATAGCATAAGTATATTCTAAGAATGTATGTAATGTAAACCAATATGTACGACAGTTAGAGATCCATATAAATAAATAAAATAAAAAAAAAATAAGCAGAGGGAGTTTAGCATTAAGACAGGATATTGCGCACCTTGACTTGTCGTCACCAGGGCGAAAAAAAAAAAAACACGTGAATGGAAATCGAACCAGAAATCCTCAGGCTTTTATATACCAGCTCCGGTGTACGTAGTAGTGTCCGAATATGGTCCTAATACCTTGTTCAAACGTAGAAAATACTCGAGACACGCATGTGGGGTGTGTGCCGTGCGCTTACTTAACATATAAGCCGCTTTGCGGTAGTGTGTTCGGTCCAACGATTTATATTTGTCTCACAAATCAATCAACATCTCGAATCACCATTCCAATACAATTTTAATATAAACAAGCGTAACAAGTACCTTCCGAAAGATAGCACACAAAAGACCCGGAGGGTTTAATAAAGACTGTTGCAGCCGCGGTCTGGTAGGAATTCACGGCGAGTTTTCTATTCCTTTTACGATAACTAACACGCAGTTATAGTGGAGAGGAAGATAGGACGCGCTCTTGGCTTTTCTTTGGAAGAACTTCGAGTAATGACAAAGTAATATTGTCGACTTTCAGTTATTTAAATAAATTTTTAATGGCAAATGTCTTATTAGATGTCATTATTTAAAACTCCAGAGGCCAGTCGTGGCGCAGCGGCACGAGGTGTGACTGCAAAACCGACTGGTTGTGGGTTCGATCCCCACTCGAGGAGATGAAATATTTACTTAAATTTATATTTCCATTTCTTCGCTCTGGTGTCGAGGTTAAGCGCGGCGTTGAATTCTGCCACTCAACACGCAATGCCTCCAGAATTCGGCAGTAAGTGGGGAACGGAGTGTCTTAACACTAGGTTCCCTCTGCCTACCCTGCTGTGTGCGGGATACAGCGTGAAGCTTATTATTTAAAACTAATGTGTTGTAAATATAACTTTCTTAACATTGTTACCTTTGAATCTCTATAAGATTTTGGGTTACTCACGATCACGACAGTTAAAAGTTCTAACCACTCCACACATTACGAGTCCAAAGCATTATTTATAAAATAATATCTGCTTGGGGAATCAGCTACAACCAGAGAAATGAAAATATACATTTATATAAATATTTAATTTCCTTGGGTGGGAATCGAACTCACAACCAGCCTCGATTACAATCACACTTTGTGCCCCTGCGCCACGACTGGCCTCATCCAGATCAAGAAGAAGATTATGCTGTTAGTAAATATACATATATATAATAATTATTCAAGCAAGCTTCCATATTAACACTATTTCGAGATATTTCGCATGACCTGTCATGTAACCACATTTCAACTATTATATCGGTTCATATGAGGGTTAGTGTAGCGGAAAAGGTCGCTTTGTCTATGAACACTAGTGAACTAAATTAGGCTTATACTTTATAAAGACTATTAAATTATAGGCTATTAAATTTAAATTTACATAATATTATAATTTAGAAAATTTAGGCACGCATCTCTACACCGATTTTTTGGGGTTCCGTATCTTTTAAGGAAAAAAGGAACCCTAATAAGATCACTTTGTTGTTAGCCCGTCGGGCCGTCCATCTCGTAAGTCGGCCGTCGTCTGTCAAGAGCCTCCATCTCAGGAACACTAGGAGATATCGAGTTGAAATTCAAACCATGCACTCAGATCTACGGTGTTTAGTTACACTTACTTAAAAAATATATGGCTTAAAAAATTATAAGATAAATATTAAACCATATTACAATCTCTGCACAAATAAATAGCTATACCTTATATTAGTTATACGGATGACAGATTACAAACCTTGCCTAAGGCAATATGAGAAACATAAATTGTCATATTTTTGTATTTTTTCAGTTCGATTTATACTGATATCTGAGCTGAATAAAATAAAATAAGAATTTTATTTTGTTTTCATATATTTCTTGCTTAACATGAAATACCTAAATGGAACGAACACAGCCCAACAGTTTGTCTGGATAATCTACGTATATATACATATAATAAAATTGTAAATGACTGTCTGTACATAGAAGAAATACAAGAAAATCGATTATTGAGAGAATTTATCAATGTAACCTAAAACAATGATTTTTAAATTTTTTGTCTGAATGTCTTGTTATCGGTTTGTCTGATTATTTGTTTATCTATGATTTTATGCAGGCTAATATCAGAAACAGCATAACTGATTGTAATGATGTTTTCATTATTGTATTTTCGCAAACTTTCCATAAATAAAAAAAGTTATATCAAAAAGTTATTTCTTTAACAAAATGATGACAAAATATTTTTATCGAAAATTTTATTGAAATGATAAAATTTACTCTAATAGGAATAGAATTTATAACCATCGAGTGAACGTACCAGTATAACGCTTCACAATCCCGCAACAACGTCAAATGTTTCCTTATTTTCACCAAATTTTTCCTTTATTTATTTTTGTCGATGAAAAAACAAATATCCTTAACAAAATACACTGACAGTATTGTTAAAGAAATCCTTTTTATTCCTGCTCTCAATTTTATATATAAAATAGGTTTTCAACGAATATATAGAATATATGTATAAAAAGAAGGATTTACAATACAATTTATTGTATGTATATTGTATGTATGTATATATATTGTAGATAATATGTAAGTATATGTATAAGATTAAAAATAGATTTTTATGTTAAAAAAACATGTTCACGTTTTTAATCCCTTAGCAGGGTAGGTAGATGGTACCCAGTGTTAAGATACTCTGTTCCCCACGTACCATGCAATTGCATTCCGAGACATTTCGTGTTGACTGGCGGAACTCAACGCCGCGTTTTTTTACCAGTGCAAGAACATTTTAATAAATTTCTTACTATTAATGATTTATCCAAATTGGGATCGAATTCACAACCATGATGCGATGGCCTAAATTACTATGTTAATCAAATCTTATTAGACGTCGATTTCAATGACAAAATGGCCGTTCATTATTAAGAACCCTTCTCTTAAACTTAATATGCATAAGAGCCTTTATGATACATGTGCTCAGCGTACGAGGACTCTCCACGTGAGGACTCTAGAAAACCGAATGGTGTATTAGCACTTGTGTAATTCTAACAGTGATTGTATTAGAATTATTCTATAGAAAATTTTAAGTTAAGTTATATATATGAAAATGTTTGTTGATAATTTTCTTATTTCTTTATTATAATAGAAAATTTGAGGCCAGTCGTGGCGCAGAGTCAGAAAATGTGACAGGTTGTGAGTTCAATGCTTATACGAGTAAATGAAATATTAAATGTTTTAATTTCTTCGCTCTGATGTCGAGTGCGGCGTTGAGTTCCGGCAGCTAACTCCAGAATTCAGCGGAAAATACCTTTCATTTCTATTGCTATTAAGACAATTGAGTGAGAATCGAACCCACAGTCAGTCGCACTTATAGTCACACTTTGTGCTCCTGCGCCACGACTGACTTCAACTTTTTAATAAAAAATATTTATGAAAAAAGAATACGTATAATCCCATATGAACCCAATTATTAATTCAACATTGTAACAACAGTAGTGCTTCTGGTCTTAATTAATGCACTGTCACACGTTCGAGACAAAGATTTCACGCAACAATGTGCCCAAACCCACCACGTCCAGTCACGGTCGGTGACTTTGATAACTAACACTAACTGGCTGGACTTTGGATTAGAATAATAATATGTTGTTGTATTTTACTGTATTAATATTATTTTGTTGTTTAATAACTTATTTGTGTTGTTGGTGGGTTTTTGTTTGTTTGTTTCATATAATTATTATCAGGTTGTTGAAATATAATTAATAATTTCTCGTCATAATTTTATGAATAAGTTGAGTCAGTACCTTATTTTCTTCATAAAAGTATGTTAGTAGTTATACTCTTTAAAATATCCAGCCATTTTTTTGCATAAAAGATAATATTGATGCCGTCGTGACGCAGGCTTTTTACTATTAACGCAACGGTTACCGGTTTGATTCCCATTCGGTGGAATGAAATTTTAATATTTTGATTTCCTCGCTCTGGTAAATAGACTCCTCCGTCTCAAATTCCACCATACAACACATAATGCTTCGAGCAATCGGGGGAAAATTAGGAATGGAGTTTTAACATATAAAAAACCGGACAAGCACTAGTCGGGCTTGCCTACCGAGGGTTCCGTACAAAAATCGGAAATATTGCCTTACTTAAACCAGCGGCTTTAATACCAAATTTTGCCCCACTTTTAAGGCTATTATTTTTTAGGAATTACCTACACATATATAGTTAACGGATCATTTTCTGCAATAGTACTACCTGTAGATGCTAGCTATCTAAATTTTAGAATTCTAGATCAACTGGAAATTAAATATACATAAATAAACTTTTTATAGTGTCGAAGTACGCATTTTCTTGCAATATAAATGGTTATATCTTTTTTTACGTAAATGTAGAAATAAGTTTTTTTAGGAAATCATTGGTCTATCTAGATATATCGTTTAAATTTTAACTCGATATCTCCAAGCCTTCCTGAGATAAAGGCTCTTGACAGATAGACAGACAGACGGACAACAAAGTGATCTTATAAGGGTTTCTTTTTTCCATAAGAGGTACGGAACCATAAAAAGAGATAAAGAGAGACTTTTTCCGACCGTATAAAAAATAGAACGTACCGGAATTTGAACTCGAGTCTTTTGGGAACCATTCTTGTTGGACGATACCCAAGACGCATAGGTTGAAATCACACAAAATATAATTTTTTTACGTTTTGAAAAAAAAACCTTTTCCTAAGCTTGAAATTATAATTTAAAAATATTAAAAAAAAATTAAACATAAAGATAATTCTACTGTCCACATTACTATAGTTATAATTTTTCACACGCCACTATACGATAAATCGTACTATACAAAATTCCATCTCCAATTCGGATTGAGTGCGTACATTGTAAGCAATACGTACCATCTGAGCATCCCATGTTTACTTACGATCGATGCTTCTTCAATTTCACGCGGTATTTACTTTCACTGAACACTGACATATGCTGTGTTTGGATGTGGGGAGTAGTTGAGCGAGTAGCTGGAACTAGAATAAAATAAAATTATAATAATAATAAATAAAATAAATATTGTATTACAATTGAGTCTGACTGTAATGCATGAAGGTTGTGAGTTCGATTTCAACTTGGGGAATTAATTATTTTCATTTATTCGTTTTGGTGACACGACAACGCGTGTTGTTGAGTTCTACTATTCAATGCTTTTTCTAGGTTCCTTTTGTTTCCCGTACTATGTGGTAAAAGTTTGAAGCGTTCATATTGGAATTGTCTGACAGTAGTTAGGGGACATTTTTTTCTAGAAAGATTAGTGTATATGATATATTTAATAAAAATATACTCGAGTAAGACAATTACGCTATTACAAGAATAAATAAATCAATAAAATATTCAATTCCAACGAAGCCTTTTTTGAAATTAAACTTAGTTTGCCTTATTCGCGGTGACGACGAGGCTGTATTGACAATTGAGACATGCCAAGAAAACAATTGAGCAGATTTTCAGTGTAAGATGGCAATTAAACCAGATTTACATTTAGAGGTATGCGTGTGTTTGACGATACATTGGAAGCAAGACCATGTTTAACTATACACAGTTTCGTCAATAGGTTAATTAAAGTCTATCGGGAATGTCTTGAGATTTGAATGATTTATTAGATACCGTGTTATGGTGTGGAGCTTTGTATGAAATTTAAACGGAGAGGATTCGAACCTACGTCTCTTGCATTTTCTTTATAAATTGGTAGAATTTTATTACCTTTAGTGTGATAAATCGTGATTACCTTAGTCTAATAAATTGATTTCGTTTAACTTCACGCCGTATACCGTATTAGTATTGTAGGTAGAACGAAGACACTAATCTCTGCTTTGCGCCTGACTTCAGAACAATATATATTGAGCGGTGAATCTTAACACCATGTTTTACAAGATAAATAGAGAGGAAATTAAAACAATTTATTCCACAAGCCGGCATCGAACCCACAACCATTGCTTTTACAGTCTGACCCACTACCTCATGGCTTCAATAAATTGATGATCTAAATAAAAGTAGTTTTCTAAGAGTAAAAAGCATAGGCACTATGCCAAACTAATGCTACGCCATACATTTACTTGATCCTAGGAAAAAACTGATATATTCTAAAATTTTTCCCATATTTTAGCTTCCAGGAATACAGGTTAATATTTGAAAGAGAAAAGATTTATAGGTAAAAAAAATATTATATTTACTTCTATTCTATTCTAGCTCAAGTAATTACTTTTATATTTAAAAAAAAAATATAATAATATATTATAATAGTAATAAGAATATTTTTACACTAGGAAAGTGGGGAACGGAAGTGTCTGAATGGGAAGGGACTGTCTTAATAGGTTCCCACGTTTCCTCTGCCTACCCTGATATGATACGAAATATTGTGTGAAGTTAAAAAAAGGAATAAAAAAGAAAAAATATATATTTAGATAATCATTCAAACAAGGCAACAGGGTTACCTTCGCCTGCTTTCCCTAAACTATACTAAAACACCGTTTCTCTTGTTTCATGTCCATTCCATTCAAAATGGATGATCGCGTATATCCCTCGGATTGATTTCTTAGCTTTTACCAAAATAGATTTGTTCCGATATCAGTTACCTGCTAAGCAAATATGAAGAATAAAATATACGAAAAAAAAGGAAATAAACGAAAGTCTTGAATTCGATTCGCACTCGGGGAAATATTTAATATTTTCATTTCTTCGCTCTGGTAATGATGGAAAGTGCAGCGTTGAGTTCCGCCCCTCACCACGCAATGCCTCAAGAATTGGTGAAAAGTGGGGAATGAAATTATCGTAATAAGAAGTGTAGTGGAGTGTCTTAAGTTCTAACACTAGGTCCCAGGTTTCCTCTGCCTATGCAGCTACGTGCGGGATTAAGCGTGAAGCTATAAGATATTGAAAATATTGAATAGTTTTTCGTCTACAATTTATATTATAAAAAAAAGACGAAAATAAAGAGTTATAATTTATATATAGTATTGATTCTTGTGACTTTGAGCTACGATCAAAGTGTAAGTCAGTTTTTAGAAAATATTTTATTTGCTGCTCGGTTTATAATCAAAAGCCAAAAACCGCAAGAGAAAAAATGCCTATCAATTGAAAATTTTAGAATCAACAATTGATTGATTTAAATCAAATTATTTTATTATACAGAACGAACACCACGTTTCACAATTGATTCAACATCAATAACTCAGATTTATCTCTGTTTCAATACAATCGAATGAATGTAAATAAGGTTACCTATCTGTAAAGTTGGTGTCTGTATAACAAACTGGCTAAAGTTAAATCTATTCGGTGAAAAGGGCCTTTACCTTGTGGATTATTGTCCTTAGAATTAATTTGTAAGTAAATTTGAAAATTTGTTTATTAATTTTATTCAACTAACTTATATATTAATATATTTTTGTTAAATAAAATTCTTAGTTGAATAGATAGTATATAAGAAATTTATATTTTGAGGCTGGCTGTCACCTTTAAAAATATTATTTAATAAATAATGCCTTGTTGTCTTTATTTGTGAGATCTGTATAAGTCGTTGGAACGAACGCACTACCGCAACGTGATATGTTAAATACACTCACGGCACATATCCAACAGTTGTGTGTCGAACCGAAGGCGGACACTACTTCGTACACCAGAGGTCTAGGACATAAAATAGCATCACACACACCCATATGAGACGGGTGGACACTATTATATACACCGAAGCTGGGACATAAAATAGCATCACACACGTACTAATCGTACACCAAGTCGTAGAAGTGGTATACAATATGTCAATGACTAACGTCATACGAGTATCAGGCGACCCGCACGCTCATTTGCCTTGTCCTTTTCCATAAAAAAAAAATCATAGCTTACGTACCGCTAGCGTACTTCAAGACGGTGTCAGTCACGACATAGTTAATGTCAAGGTCAGCCAGCTTCCGCTACGTCAAGCAATATAGAATATTATAATATTGGTGAAAGATCACTTTGATCCACAATATGTGTCGCTCCTTTACATATATTGCCTTTATTAGAAATTCGATCCTAAAAGATCGTGCCAATATAGGCTTCGAATTACTATATTATATTTATTAAACATTTGGTACGAGTCTTTATGTGCATCATACTTATTTGTACCGTAGTACTTAAGAGTTCGACTCGACCGCTGCCTTCCAACTATAAAGATGAGATGACAGTTGCGACACTCGGGACGCGAATACATGAACTAGTCAAGACTAATATGATATTAAAAATATGTTGATTGTATTATTCATAATTAACCATGTTATTTATTATATTGCCATGCACATTTAATTTTAATTTTATTATTATTTTTTTTATTTATTTATTTTATACCTTATATCAAATGTACATACTGTTACAAACGTTGCAAAGAAACGTTTAACTGACATAATATTTTTTTTTATTTGTATCAGTAGTTCCTGAAATTAACGCAATTAACTAAACAAACTCTTCAGCTTCATAATATAACTATAGATTTAAACCTCAAAATCAATATAAAATATTCCTCTATTAGTTAAAATCCTGCATTTCATACGAAATCCTCCAAAGGCCGAATTTGAATAATGGTATCAATAAACTTTAGAACAGGATAACAAACACGGCAACTTTAAATCTCTTCACTGAAAAGGGTGTAGAAGTTGTGGGTACCTTTGTCTGTGGATTACGTCGACACTAATTTGATATGTAACGTGAAGGCGAAAGGTTATTTGGTGTTATTAACTCAGTTCGAAAGGACTTAGTTATAGATGATTTCTTAGTATTATAATATAAAAAAATGGACCATCCATTTTTTTATCTTCATGCTCTAGCAGAGTAGGCAGAGGGAACCTAGTGAAAAGACACTCCGTTTAGGTAGCGGTTGCATGGTGAGTTCTTTGTTATTTTTACTACCGCTATGAAATGAAAATAATTCATTCCCCCAATTAGGAATCGAATTCACAGCCGTTTACACTTCCACGCTAAGCTGGTGCGCCTGAAGGTGAAGTAGTTTTGTGATATATATAGGAATAGCAGATGATGAGTGTAGGTTCAAATTGATTAACAGAATTTGTTATTACCATCAGATATATTTATTAGCTTTTTCGAGTTTAAAAGTTAAAGTATTGAGGTCTATCGTGGTAAAGGACACTAGCGTGGGACTATAAGCGCAATGGTTGTGGGTTCGGTCCTCACTCAAGGAAATGTAATATATTTTTTTTTTAACACTAGGTTCCCTTTGCATACTTTGTGGGATTCGTTCCGATATGTGAGGTACAGCCTGAAGCTGAATAAATAACATACCTAGTAGTTATAATCGGTCACATTTATACGAAAATTATATTCACACCTCAACAGCAGGGTGAGGCGCTAATTAATTTATAATTCAAGGTTCTATTTACATCCTGATTATGTAGTCTAACATATGCTAGTATTAGGCTAAGAGATGTAATGTACATACAGGCGTATAGGGTACAATTTTATGTGGGAAGAAGCAGCAGCAGGACAAGCAGAAGGAACCTCGGCACCTAGTGTAAATGATAATAATTTTCGTTCAATGTTCTAAACTTCGTGTTATGTTGCGGATATCGGCGTCGCGCTTGAGTTTGTTACTATAGTGAGAAAATAAAAAAAAACACTTCCCCATGTGGTAACAAAATTGGGAACTTAGTGTTAAGACATTTCCGTTTATATTTCCCCATGTGATAACGAAACTGAGAACTTAGTGTGAAGACATTTCTGTTCCCTACTTTGCCTCATTACCAGAGCGAGACAATAACAATATTAAATATTAAATTATAACAACTAGTTAGAAAACTGGTAATAGTTAGAGACCAGAGCGGAACCACGAACAAATTCCGTGGCACATAAATAACTTAATTTAAAATGATAACCAAAACTGCAAACAATGGAGTTTCGTCAGAATTTGTTCAGCGAGTTAAAACGCAAATTCGTCGAGTTGTAAACTTAATTATGGCGTTAGAAGCTCTTAGTAAATACTTGGGGGAATTACTTATCTGCTCTGATATAGAGGAATCTTGTGGAGGCCCGAAATGAAGCGATTTGGAGAGTGTTACGGTAATTTTTTACTTGACCACAATTTTTTTGGGTAAAAAAAGTTAAGTATAAAAATAAGTTAAGTACTTTTTTATATTCACGATGAGGGGGTTCACGATTAATAGTTTACCCGCAGCGACCCCTGTCAATGTTGGTGACTCCACCCAGCATGCCATGTCCGGAACGGCGTGAGGTGGAGGACGGAGCTACGGATAGCTACGTGGAATGTAAGAGAAGATAAATCAATTATTAGATGTGATAGGTGACCGAGATCCGGTCGGGCCGGGCAGTCGGGTCGCTTTCTGGGCAGGCTTACCAGAGAGCGAGCGGGGCTGTCTAAGTGTAGGTGTGTTATTATCCTGTCGATAGTTAGATCACAGAGCGATCTTTGGATTCGTTTCAAAATAGGGATAAAAAGTGTATTCTTGTTAATGGTGAATCCGCCGGTATCCTATTGTCCAGTAGGTGAGCTCAAGGAGTATTAAGAGAGCGCGAAACGGGGGACGGTTACGAGGGAGTGCTATATATATATATATATATATATATATATATATATATATATATATATATATATATATATATATATATATATATATATACATATATATATACATGATGTTTGACCACAAATAAATTCACACGTATACATGAGCGTGAATGGAAGGAATAAGTATGATTGATTTATTCCTAGTGGATCAACGTATCCGAAGCCAAGTCATGGACATGCGAGTGCTTAGGGATATTGAGCTAGGAACAGATCATTATCTAGTCGTTGCTAGAATAAGAGGTTTGTTTATAGGTTGGTACAAAGAGGCTTTAGTAAAAAGCGCGACGAATGGTGGGCTGGTGAAGTGCAAGGTGCAGTGGAAAAAAAGCAGAAAGCAAAAAAGAAACAAGAATATATTAGAACGTGAATGAAGTGGTATAATTGAGATTGACTGAATTGATGAGTCTGACAGTTTAGTTTTCAGTTTAGACCTCGACTAACCTTCAAAAACGCAATATCAAATACAAAGATACTGGAGGAAGGTCACGTAAAAATCATGAGGTTGATGACGGTGGACGAGGTCAAAGAAGTATGTAGAGACCTAGTCTTTATTAATTCATGCTTCTTCATGCTGTATCCCGTACATAGCAGTGTAGGCGATGGGAACATGGGAATCTAGTGTTAAAATGCTGTGATCCCATTATGACACCACCGTTTTCCTTTTTCGGGCGAATTCTGGAAACACGCCACGCTTCCCAAAGCCACGTTTTGCCTCGTCAACAGAGAGAGGAATCGAAAATCAACCCCACATCCAGTCGAGTTTACAGGCCCACGCTTGTGGCTCTTTGCCACGACTGGCATGTACATAACATATTACTTATATGAATGAAACACTAGATGCATAAACATAAGCTTATTATGCACAATATAATAACAAAATCGATAGTTAAAAATGGTAAAACGCCTGTGTAAGTGACATAAAATCAGCAGCAACGGGGTCTAGTGGGCGATCCAATTAAATCTATAATTGGACTATCGCTACCGCATCGATATACCGCTTTTTAAATATAAAACATGGAATGATGGAAACAATTACTTAGTTATGGTTATGATTTTTTTTACCTATATTTCTTCTAAGGCCGTCATGGTGAAGGGACACAAAGGTGTGACTGTAACGCGTCGGTTCGATTCCCACTCAAGGCATTGAATAATTATTTATTTATATTTTCATTTCATCCCTCTGGTACCAATGTAAGAGCGCGGTATTGAGTCCCGCTACTCAACACGTAATGCTACGAAAATTCAACGGAAAATGAGAAACGGAGTGTCTCAACATTAGGTTTCCCTTGCCTACCTTGCTATGTGGATTTATTGAAGTCATTTCGTTATCTATATTTAGTCCTCTTCAAACTGACGTGACTAATTTAAGTTCCTAAAATTGTGTCTATCTTAATTAAATTTTAAAAAAAATTTAAGTGTGATTAAGCAGCTTATTTGCTGCCTGCATATAGTAAAACATACATTTAGGTGGAAAGTCAACAGCAGAGTTACTTTCTACTAGGGTTTTTTATATGCCTCCCAAAAATAAAAAGAAAAACGCAAGAACATGAATAATTTTTGAACATTTCAAAAATATCTCCTACAATCTTATATAAAAAAAAAATATAATAAAAATTAAAAATTTGCTTCACGCACGCTGTATCCCGCACACAGCAGGGTAGGCAGAGGGAACCTAGTGTTAAGACACTCCGTTCCCCACTTTCTGCAGCATTTCGTGTTGAGTGGCAGAACTCAACGACGCGATTAACCTCGACACCAGAGCGAAGAAATGGAAATATAAATTTAAGTAAATATTTCATTTCCTCGAGTGGGGATCGAACCCACAACCAGTCGGTTTTACAGTACGTGCCGCTGCGCCACGACTGGCCTCAACAATTGACAATGTTATATTGTAAATGAAAATGACGTATTTCTTTTTCTTCCATCTATTTCTATTTCTTGCATCTATTTTAATTATTCCTACCTAACGGGAAAATAAATGAAGTCAAACCAATAATAATAAAAATCTAAACTCTGAAGGAATGTAATTTTAATTAAAGGAACTTGTCAAATTTACTCGAAGGCAACATCAAAGGATCAACAAATTTCATTTAATTTGTTTAATTTCGTCCATATTCTCCTTTTTCTACAGTTTTAAGAGTCGACTTAAAACATATAAACTTGTTATATTAATTGAAAACAGCTCAACACTTAGATTTTTTACTTTAAATTTATATATTTTTTTTATTTTCATTTTTGTCTTTAATCAGATTTACGTTAGCTTTTTCATTAGAGTAAAAACAAAATTGGATTAATTATAGTTATTTTCTATTACTTACATATAATAGTTATTTTTTTTTTGGTTTATCAATTTATTTTATCTATATGCTTTTTCTATAGCTTCAGATTTGGACTAATACTTAATTGCAACAAAAATGTATTTAGTATAATATTGACTATAAATAAAAGAATTTAAAATTTTGTAATTCAGTTCTGTTGTTTTTTTGAAATTTAAATATTCTTTTACATAACGAAAGGCAGAGGGAACCTAGTGTTAAAACATTCCGTTCCCAACTTTCCGTTCTATTTTTGTGAAATTGCTTTATCTTGTAATGAGACTGAGAAAATGAAAATAATAACTATTACATTACCTCAATTGAAACGAACCCACAACCGTCGCCTTTACGTCACATGCGCCACGGCAACCATATCATATTAATATATCAAGACATTAGGTATATTTTGATACACTACAATCACATACAGGTTTAATAAACTAACTCTTTGAAATCAATTAACGAATCAACTTCTATCCCGTATGATCCCACTCTTCCACAGATAGTTAATGAAGATCCAATTTTCAACTTATAAGTCAGTTCGAAACTCTTTCTGTATAGAACTTTTATTCAGTAAAAACTTTTTAATTGCTATTTCTATCAATATAAAACCTACTTATTTGATATTGATTCTTTTGTAGTGCATTATTTAATATTGAGGCCATCGTAGTTGGGATCTGGCTGTAAATCGCGATGGTTGTGGGTTTTATCACTACTCGAGGGAATGAACTATCTAATAACATTTCTTCGATCTGGTAACGAAGCGAGTGAGAGTTGAGTTTCGCTATTCAACACGCATTGCCTCAAAAATTCGGCGGAATGTAGGGAACTTCAGTATCCTAATGGAAATCAGAGTGTCTTAATATTACCTTAGTGTTATAGTTAAGTTAGCAAGTGGCAACTGAAATGAATAACTGGACTGTCTTAAGGAGATATTGTATAAATATAGAAATATATGTATATAATAATATAAGTCTAGTTGTAGGTAATATCTAAAGAAAACAAATATTAAAAGAAATGTATAAGATAACAAATGGTACGGACCATAAGTCTGTAGTGTAAGTAAGAATAAAAAAAAAAAACTTTACCTTAACTTGGTTAATGGAGTTAAAAAATAGAAAGGTGTAAGCATCTTATGGTAGATGAAGCCCTGATGAATCATTTTGGTGCAATAGTGATGGCTGCTAGAATCTCCCGAGCAGAAGAATTACTACTACTGATCAGAGACGTAAATTAACTTCCCTATTTTTTTTATGGAAAAGACAAGGCAAACGAGCGTTCGGGTCACCTGATGGTAAGTGATGACCGCGGCCCACCTCCACGTGCAGCTACAGGCCTTTAAGATGGGTTGTTCGCCGGAGCCCGGCTGTTGCGAAGCGCAGTGGCATAAAGCCACTACTTTAAGCCGGTTTTAAATGTCGGGAGTGGTAATGATCCGGTCGAGTCTGCCCATGCGTGTTACCATTGCTGGCGACGTGACTCTACCACAGTTAGTCGCCTCTTACGACACCACCAGTACCAGGATGATCCTATTCTAGGCCGGGATCACACGGTAAAAAAACTTCCCTATATTGATCGGGACTCTTGCTTTACCGCAGTCCATCCCAAATCATAAGTATCAGCAAAAACCTACTGTGTACCCATTGAAGCCCCATGGAGTCGCTTACACCCTACTAGAAATATACTGCGGTATATACTCAACAAAAAGAGCAGTGCACTTCCTTCATATTGTAAACATCAAGGCGACGCCGGTACCAAAACACCTAAAAATCATCTTCTACGTCACTTTTACGTAAGAGGAGAAAGACTCCATGATTTAACAAGGATACGGGGTGAGTACTGGTTCAAAGGTGTTAACGATTCACGAAGCTCAGGATCTGACGAACGCGATGGTAGTAGTAGTGAACATGAAGTCGACAAAATTACAGCTGCATGACAGCGTCTCGCACGTAGTTGTCGCAATAACGCGATATACTTACAGCTGCTACTACTACGGTGGCAGCGAAGACGATGCAGTCAAAAGGCTGATCCGCAGTGCAACAATGGCAACGAGGAAAGGCATTAGGGAATACGTAATAAATAAAGATAGAAATGAAGTGGTCATATCTTCTTTAGTAGAGGTTTTGACTTATGACCACTGCGGTTATACCTTCCACATTCTGAATCTATTCTCGATAGGCATTTAGGATAAAAAACAAAACGTATTATCTATTAATAATAAGTGAAATATTTACAAAAAGGTAATCTAAAAATACCTGAACTTTCTTAAGATTTTTTTTTTGTTTAAGCAAGATAAATATAAAAAACTGATTAGCTGATAATAAAATTAAATAAAAAGTTAAGAAATAGTTAAGAGTACGGACCACATGTCTGTATTGTTTAGTTAAAATTAAAAAACAAAAAAAAACATTATCTCAGTTCTCCACTCGTTCGGCAAAGCGTTGAGTTCCCTTTATCTAACTTGCTATGCGGTAAAAAGCGTAGAGCTATTTATTAATCACGAGTTTAAAATCCACTCTTAGAAATATTATTAAATATTTTTAGTTTTTCTTTTATTTTCCTACTTCAATAGATTATCACCATTTGTGACCCAATAATATAACAAAGGAAAATGATACATCTTTTAAATTAATATTAAAATGCATATATAAAACATGAATTCTAAAATAAAATTTAAACAAATAGTAGTGCAAAAGTTCTCAGACCAATGCATAATATAAGGAATAACTGTGATTCTTAATCAAAGTTTCAAAGTTTAATATCCGAACTTTTAAGATCAGCTATCCAGTATATTTCTAACTTATCATCTACCTACATTCGTTATCTGTGAACACTTTTTATAAAATAATTTCAGTTTTTATACTGTGATTTATATTTAAATATGTTAAAAAGATATTCTCATTTATTCCTTTAGCTTTTACGCGCTTTATTCCGCATATAGCTGTGTAAGCAGAGGGAATCTAGTATTCTAATAGTAGTAGACATTTCGTTTTTCGATTTCCAAAAAAAAAAATCCCAAAATATCTTTTTAATGTGAAATCAGTTATTTCCAAAGATTTTTCATTTAAATCATTATTAAATATATGCATGATAAAGCAAAATTTTAATCTAATTTTAAATCTCTTTATTTTTATATAACATTGGCTAAAATCGTTTCCATCAGGCTAAGTCGCGTCCGTGATTGAGTTCCTTTATCTCAAGCCGCACCAATAACGCCATTACGCCTCCCTTTGACGCTGACGCGGCTTCCTTGCTCTATTGGAGTATAGATGAAACTTCAATCTACTGCAAGTAACGTAATAAATGATAAGATAAAGTTATATTTTAATATGGTTATTTTATCATTAGATGGTTAAAAATAAGCCGTCGTGGCACAGTGGGATGACTGTAAACCTGACGGTTATGGTTTCAGTTCATACTCTTATGATTAGTTAAATTTAAAATTATTCTTCTCACTCATGTGGATCGCGTGGCGTTGAGTTCCATTAGTAAAGATGTAATGTCTTGAAAATTGAGTTGCGACCAGTTCGTGGCTTCGCCCGTTTGAAATATATACAATTATTAACTCACTAATCTAAATTACGAAGAGAAATCGGACAAGCGTTAATTGGGCTCGCCCACCGATTGTTTCGTATACAAATTATTGTCGAGCTTTTTCTGAAATTCAGGCTTAGTTTAGCCAGAGTCCTTTTATCTGATACCTCACTTGAATTAGCGGCTTTAATGCCAAGTTTTGCCCTTCTTTTTAAGGCTATTATTTTTTAAGATTTAACACAAATGTATAGGTTTTAGACTTTTTTCTGAACTAGTAGCCATTAGACATATGCTAGCTGCCAAATTTCATAATTTTAGGTCAACAGAAGTACCCTATTGACTTTAATACCCTTTATAGTGTCGAAATACGCATTTTTCGCTATATAAACGGTAATATCTTTTTTTTAAGTAAATGATTTTTTTTAAATCATGGGCCTTAGATCTATGTTATTTATTAGGCTTAAATTTCAATTCGATATCTCTAAATATTCCTGAAAAAGGCTCTTGACAGACAGACAGACGGACAACAAAGTGATCTTATAAGGGTTCCTTTTTTCCTTAAAAGGTACGGAAGCTTAAAACTTAGCTCCATGAAGTACCATGCTTAAGGTAGGTAGAAGAAGACTAGTGTTAACACATGCGGTATCTCATTTTCCGGGAAGTCAACCGATCGAACCGTCAATCAGTCACGTGTAAACGCGACTGGTTAACTGTAACAGTTATACTGTGCCCTTGCGACACGACTGGCCTCATCTTAATGACTTTCGACTTCTAATAACATTATAATTCAAAAGACAATATTGTAAGTTGTGATCTCTAATTTAATAAAATAATTATTTTGTTATTAATTTCCATAAGTAGGGATCGAACCCATAACTGTTTTGTGCACCTCCGTCACGACCGCGATTTCATCATAATCTCATAATATTACAGACCAAGAAGCCAACAGCAAAACTTACGTCAAGTATTTAGAGCTTTCAAAGGGGATAAGTGGCGAACTTAAACTTTAAATTGTTTGCTCGATCCACACCTGTACTCGAATCTTAAAGTAGAATAGGTACTCTAAGTTCGGTATTCATCTTACGCTAAGCCTATATTATAAAAATGCCATATAAAAAAAGAAATTTTTTTTTTGACCTCAATTTATAGAGAAAAAAAATCTGCTCCACGCTATATCCCGCACACAGCAGTATCAGATTAACTCATTTGATCGCATACAATAAAGAGCCATTCGAATCGTTGGGGACCCAATGATCTGTGAAGGGCTTCACACATTAGTTTTGCGTGAAGATGTCTCCTTGCTGTGCGTTCTTTACTGTATTTATTCTGGAGAACTGCTTGACCTGTTATCTGCCCCCGTTTTTTAAGCCGCGCAATCCGCCACAAACTCAAATACCATCCACACCATCTTTCGGGGACGTTTCGGAGGAACTTCTTTTCACGCGCCACGCAACTGTGGAATTTCCCACCTGCGGCTGTGGTTCCAGGTCGGCAACGAACCTGTAGCTTCTCTGGTGTTTCACTGGGTCATGGACGACGGTGATAACTTACGATCAGGTGACCCATACGTTCGTTTGCCTTGACTTGGGTTTTTTCCATAAAAACACGGACCAGCACGTGCTGGGCTCGCCCACAGGAGGTCTCGTATAAAGCTTTTCCAGAAACGAGCATTTTTTGAAATTCAAGCTCAGCTTAGCCAGAGCTCTTTCATCTGATACCTCACTTGAACTAGCGGCTTTAATACCAAATTATGTTCCCCTTGGAATTAGATTAGATTATTTTATAGGATTTAACCACAAATATATAGTTTTCAGATTTTTTCCTTAACTAATACTGTACATGCCTGCACCTCTAGATGATAGCAGCCAAATTTGTGGAACTCAATGCCACGCTTTGTCTCGACATTAAAGCAAAGAAATTGAAATATAAATTTAAGTAAATGTTTCGTCTCCTCAAGTGGGAATCGAACCCACAAACAGTCGGTTTTACAGTCACATTTTGTGCCGCTGCGCCACGACTGGCCTCTAATGTCTATACTGATGTAATTTTAGTCTCTGTATAATATATCAAAATCATATCATTATCATGTGACGTGTCATAATATCATTTGACGTAATGTAATATTACCTATATAGCCTAACCAACAAATGGACTATCTATCATAAAACAAATTTCAATTCAAACTGGTAGTTCTTGAGATTAGTGTGATCAACCAAACAAACCCTTCACCATTATAAAATTAGTTTAGATGACTCATATCCATGTTTAATAATATTATTCTTTCATCCGTTAAGCAGGCAAAAAGCGGAGAACAGAGTGTCTTAATATTTTTTCTTATACTGCAATACAGCAAATACAAAAAAAAAACATCAAAATTGGTTCACTCAATCCAAAGGGTAACAAACATAAAAAAATATCAGTCCAAATGATAACCTCCTTTACTTACAAAAGTCGGTTAAAAGTCGGTCTAAAATCCTAAAATTCTTGTGAAAGCATCATCGCAATTGGCTTAATCATTGTCAATGTCAGTGGTGTAAAAACAAACATTCAGACAGTCGAACAGGTTATTCACTATATAAAATTTAATTAATAAAAATATAAATTTACTTATATTAGAAAGTATAAAGGAATAACGCTTGTACTTGTGTGTATTTTTTTTTACGCTGCATCCCGCAAGTACCGTCGAATTGTGGGGGAATTGCATCTTGAGTGGAGGAACTGGCGGAATCGAACCCACAACCTGTCTCGTTTGTGCCCCTGCGCCACGACTGACCTCTAAAAATGTAAATTTAATGTGTATAATATATTAAGATTATCATAATATTATATTCTGTGATCTGTGAAAATCGTGTATTCTGAAGTAATTGACAAAGTAGTCTGATTAAAATGAAAAATCACTTTATTGTATTCATTCAATTAAAATATTTTATCATAAATCTTTATTAATATTATAAAATTGAAAGTTTGTTTGAGCACAGTAACCTCAGGAACTAATTTAAAAATATCTATTTCACTTATCGACGAAGAAAGGATTACGTAAATAGTATGATAAAAATTAAAAATAAAAATTAAATTAGCTTCACGCTGTATCCGTATATCCGCATAGCGTGAAGCTATAAAAAATTACATAAAACTTGCTCAATTGCTCCATCAAAATTTTTAAATAACTGCCGTAAGTTCTGTTGTTGAGACTCCACACAAAATAGACGATTTGACATCCTTGATTCACATCCAGAATCGAACCCATAACCACTACAGTCTAAACAAACTACCCTAAATAAACGAGATACCCAGTAAACAATATATCTTCGACATGTCAAGTTAGTATTGCACTCTATACGTAGTTAGTTTAAAAACTGGCCCCCATCCAATCCGCCGCGGTCCGCGAATATTGCCAGCGAAGAACGTAAATTGCTGTATATTGTTCTTTAAATGCCATTACAATGCATTAAAACGTTCATACATCACATTTAGGACGCCATTGGCATAAAATTTACATATTAATTGATACAATTATTTTTATTAAATTATTATTTTTTTATGCAGTATTCGGTATATAGCTGGGTAGGTAGAGGAAACTTCGGAACCTCTGTTCACTTTTAAGACACTAGTGATCTTAAGGCATAATGTATAGAGTAGGGGAACTCAATGCTGCGCTTCTCGTTACCAGAGCGAAGAAATGAAAATATTAAATATTTTATTTCCTCGAGTGGGAGTCAACCCAAAATTGTGTGGCGTTTAGTTACACGCGTTTTATATCTTCGGTCTGGTAGACATAGCGCGTCGTTGAGTTCCGTTCTCGAAAACTGGGTAGAAAGGATCGAAAGGTATCTCTGAACTAGATCATTCTGCCTAATCTGTTATTTGGTAAAATCATAATGTAATTTTTTTTTAATATTCTCAAATATTTTTGGAGTTAACTTAAGTTTATTATATTTACTTACTTTATAAGCTGGCGTTAAGTTGTGCCACACAACACGAAGGCAAAGTTTTAAAATATAAGCATTTGGTGTAGAGACAGCAGCTTCAGAATTATTCGCAATGACGTCACGAGAGAAATAATAAATTATGTATGGCTTAATCTTACCTTTGGCTTTGCCTACGTCGTCAAATAGAAGTAACTACTCATTGTATGTTATAAATTCTAACAGCTAAGCTGCAGGAAGCTGCCTATCAAACCTAATAACGTGATGTAATATAGTCTATAGTCTTCTTGTATAGATGGACTCCTAGATAGATCCAAAATGGATCGGGATCCAAATGAGCATGTGTCTGTAAATGCGATAGGTTGTGGGTTCGATTCCAACTCGAGAAAATGAAATATTTAATATCCTCATTTCTTCAGTTCCGCCTCTCAACATCCAAAGCCTCCAGAACATGATGGAAAGTAGGGAGTGGAATATTTTACCACTACACAATCTCTGCTATGTGCAGGATATGAGCATGAAACCGATAATAATATTTTAGGGTTCCGTACCTCACAAAAAAAAAATAGAACCCTTATAGGATCACTTTGTAGTCCGTTAATCTGTATGTCTGTCCGTATGTAAAGACCATTTATCTCAATGATAGTATGTATATATTGAATTAAGTATTTCTTAATTACCCCACTATGGTATAATATACATATATATGTACGTACGCATGTGAACATATTAATATATAATTAATCTCGAAAGCAAATTACTAGATATACTGATATCTATTAGTAAGGAACTTATTGAGCCATAAAAGAGGCCTCAGGAGTTGATGAATAAATAAATTGAATCGGATAATCACAATACTACCTCTGTGATAGAGATGTAAGATGATTTTCGGTAATAAGGTGATAGTAGGTGTGGTACTAAATACTGTAAATACAACTTTTATTTTTAGTTCACACACACACGCAGACAGAGGGAACCTAGTATTGAAACTTAAGACACTTAGTTCCCCACATTCCGACTAACTTTTGTTGTCTTGTTATCAGAATGAGTAAATGAAAATAATTCATTTTCCTGAGTTAAAATCGAACCCACAAGAAGCTATCATTATATTAAAAAATCTTACAAGCGCGAGTCAGGCTCGCTCACCTAAGATTCCGTACAAAAATTGGACGTCTCGAGCTTTTTCTGAAATTCAAGCGTAGTTAGAGCCCTTTCATCTGATACCTCACTTGAACCAGCGGCTTTAATACAGTATTCTGCCCCTTTGGGAAGTACCCTATTAATTTTGATCCCCTTTATAGTGTTAAAATACGTATTTTTGCGACAAAATGGCCATATCTTTTTTTTAAATAAATGTCGAATTTTTTCAGGAAATCATCGGGCCATAGATCTCTATGGCCCGATGATTTCCTGAAAAAAACTACTAAGATTAGTTTAGAGTTTAAATTTCAACTTGATATCTCCAAGCGTTCTTGAGATAAAGACTTTTGACAGAAAAACAGATGGACGGACAACAAAGTAATTTTATAAGAGTTTCTTTTTTTCTTAAAAGGTACGGAACCCTGAAAATAAGAATTTTTGTATTTAAAATGTTTTGTTAAATTTACACAAAGCTCGTATCCAGAACAAAAGTATTTTGTGAAAATATATTCCTAAATTTTATTTCAGCAGATTAACAGTTCCCACGAAATCAAGATTCGAGACTGAGCTTAAAAATTCAATAAAAAATAAATTGTCAGAAAAATTAAAAAAGAAAACTAAACCATAACAAAGAACAACCTTTCAAAAAGGGAAAAATAAATACCTACAGTGTATTTTCATTGTCATATGCTTGTGTGCTCAATGAAAAAAGCATACTTACTGAATATCTTCAATTCTTTTTATTCTGATAAGGTATTATTTTGACAATTATTGTACATATTTCATTATATTTGTACTAAATTATTTAAAATTATGTAAAATCGCCGGGGGAGAGCCAAAAAAACAAACGATAAGTAATGTAATGTAATAAGATATGTAATATCAAGACATTTTGGTCCCCACTTTCAGCCCTAATTCCAGACATTGCGTTTTGAGTGGCAAAACTCAACGCTGTACATTATCTTACAATATTACATTATAAATAAACATAATGTAGATCTAAAATAATTTAACAGGATTCCCGAATATTGAACATAATATATATTACTCCAGCTGTGTGGTAGTAAGAAATACAATATTATCGTCTTCAGGTTTGCTAAAACAATATAAGTCGAATCCTCGTCTATAAATTATTTCTCTGTGCTCATAATTTATATATTTTGTATATAAATAGACACTTATTCCGATGCCTTCATACTGTATTTATATAGACGTTGTTTTTTTGTATATTTGGCGTTTTTCATTTAAAAAAATTAACTATGTATTTTAAATATTATTTATATTTTTATCTTATTTCCGTAAAAGGAGAAGGTTCTAAATTTTGGCTATATTTTTTTCATTAATACCTCAGAACTTTCGAATGGATGGACCGATTTTGATGATTCTTTTTTTATTTAAAATGGGAACTACACGTGTTCCCATTTTGATCCAGTTCTAATAATGCTATCTATGAGAAAATTATCTAAGTATTCAAATTGCATAGTTTACTGTTTCAAGTCGTTTTTTTTGTTAAAATTATGTTATATTAAATGAATATACGAGAAAATGTCTCGATACCTGTTTTCGATATATTTTATTTAATAATCACAATCTTGTTTATGGATCTCTTAAAATCTTTTAAGATGAAAAATAGAATATCTATTTCTTAGTAGTAAATAAAATTGTCAAATATCTAGCTTAATCTTTTTTTAGTTGGATCTATTTCTAGTTCTGTCTCTAACTTACCCGCATGCAAAATTCCAATTTTCTAAGTACAAAAATTTCGTATGTACGTTATTTAGGCTAGTTTACCTATAGGTATAGGCAGAGACCACAGAGTGGAATAGTAACTTAATAATCTAGTTACATTCGTCTCTGCCTTATTGCATATATAAAATATCAAACAAAACAAATGCCATATCTTAGAAAATTGAAAGCTACATCCATACATAATTAAAACATCAAAATATGTAATTTTTTTGCGGCAGTGTTGTACAGTTAAATTTCTTCTGTACAACAGTGTTTTTTATACTTGCTTACAAAACATAACAGAGACTTAAACTTATGCCTCTTGGAAATCGTCCAAGTCCAAAGAGGCGTGTTCAAATCCCGCTACGTTAAAATTTGATACTTTTTCTAAATAAATATTTATTTTTCATTAGTATGGTTAAGCATTTCAAAAATATCAAAAACAGTTCTTTTAATATTTGTTGAAATTATCTAAAAATATTGGCGTAAGTGTTGAAATGACACAATAGATAGGTACACATAAGTATATATATGAAGATTAATCACGAAAAAAATTATTTGTATAGCATTTAAATTATTTGCTAAGGTCCCCTTACTATAGACCGCCGTTGATCCGTCCATCGATTTACACCCATCTTGTATATATTTCATCTTCAAGCACCTGCGATACTGTATCTCCGGCATTTGTATCAAAACAATTATGCGTTAGAAAATAAATTGTAAATAAAATAAATCAGCTTCACGCTGTATCCCGCACACAGCAGGGTAGGCAGAGGGAACCTAGTGTTAAGACACTCCGTTTCCCACTTTCTGCCGAATTCTGGAGGCATTGCCTGCGAGTAGCAGAACTCAACGCCGCGCTTTGCCTCGACACCAGAGCGAAGAAATGGAAATATAAATTTAAGTGTATATTTCATCTCCTCGACTGGGAATCGAACCCACAACCAGTCGATTTTCAGTCACACTTTGTGCCGCTGCGCCACGACTGGCCTCTTCTCGGAAAATAAATTGTTATCTATATTAATGTTATAAAGCCGAAAAGCTTGTTTGGTTAAACGCACAGTAAGGCAGTTTTTATAAATCGCTCTCAACTCTAAGATCGATCTGGAGATGCCTTTTTCATTCATAGATTATTGAAACTTTATAGGCCGTGGTCTCCTCCAAAGCTTTTCTTCATCCCTCTCTATTATATGCCGTTCTTTTCAAGGAGGCCTTTTGGAGCCTATAGTTTTGAGGTATTTGGCTCCAAGATCAAAGCTTAGGTTTTCAGATACTGAGTTTACAATCTGACTTCGACTCAAGCAGACGTATAAGGTCTCTGTCCATATGATGAACGTGACTAAGTTAAGAAAGACCCTTTGTACAGGTCATAAAGTTCATAATTACACCGAATCAGCCTTGCACCGTCTTGCCAGATAGGATCAAAGATTCCGTCCTTCTTACAGAAAAGTCACGCCTCGGAGCTGTATGTGAGGATGGGGCTAATCAAAGTTTTATAAAGTGTCAGTTTTGCGTTCTTGCTCAGCAGACGAAATTTTAAGTGTTTAGTTAGATCAAAACAGTATCTTGTTGCTCTTGTTAACAATTTTCCCTATCCGTGACGACGCGCGCTACAATTCCTTGAAAGAGGAACATAGATGCCCCCTGGAACGTGATATTAGGTTCATATTAGTAGCTACTATCAACTTCTAAAGCACTTTAATTGTGTGTCTCGTTTCATTCCATATCCCATAAATAGCAGGTTAGACAGGGAACCTAGGGATAAGACATCGTTGCCCACACGCCGCCTCATTTTCGAGACATCAAGTATTAAATAGCGAAATTAGCCGCGCTTTGTCTTATTTACAGAGTGAGCAAAATTAAATGAAATTAATCCATTCCCCTAACTGTGAATCGAACCCACAACCGTTGAGTTTAAACTCAAAGTTCAGATGCGTGTGCCAAGACGGTATATATATATATATAGGTACTCGTTCGTACCTACATTAAATTACGTATTTCGTAAATCTAACAAAAAAATATGAACATAAAATAATATTCTACAAAAACACACCACAATTGGATATTGAATAACCAAAAAAATGGCAGCCACGTAGGACGCAATAACTAAAATATCATTTTAAACAATAAAATATACTATTTTCATCTCAGAAACGTTTTTGTATACAAAAATATACGTTGAATTGTAATCCTTTTTCTCTTTTGTTAAAAAATTCAATAGAATTTTTTGTTTTGTTTTTTTTTCTTTATTTTTATTATAGAAGTCCACAAACTGTCAGGAAACACACAAAAGGCAATTTTAAGAAATGAATTTGTTGAGTAGACGACTCCTCTAAAAACAGAAAAACCCTTATATGTTATTATTGTTTTAGCATGTTAGTATCTCTGGCTGTAATCGGAATGGTTGTGGGTTCAATTCCCGTTCAACGGAACGGAATTCTGCTATTGTAAAAGCTATAAATCAAAATCACTGATCGATCATTCTGATATACAGGAAGAAATGGAAAAAAGTGGAAAATCCCGTTTGTTTTCCAGTTCTCTTGAGAATTTTTGTGTTTTCTCTGATTGATATTTAATATTTTACTTATAATAAGGCCAGTCGTGGCGCAGGGGCACAAAATGTAACTGTAAAACCGCCTGGTTGTGGGTTCGATCGCCACTCGAGGAGATGAAATATTTACTTAAATTTATATTTCCATTTCTTCGCTCTAGTGTCTGCCACTCAACACGCAATGCCTCCAGAGTTCGGTAGAAAGTGGGGAACGGAGTATCTTAACACTAGTTTCCCTCTGCCTACTCTGTAGTGTGCGGATTTTAAATACAAATTTCATTTTCTCAAGTGGGGATCGAACCCACTACCAGTTGTGCTTACACCTGTCACACACACCTGTGCCCCTGCGCCACCACTGGCCTCAAATATTTAATTTATGAATAATTCAATGAAAATTTAATATTGAACTGAAAACCCATAATTTATTTAATAAACAAACAATCCTACACTTTTACTAAATTGATTTAGGTGTTTAAATTTATTGAAGAAACTAATACCTAAAACTAAAAGTTCTCAACTTCCCCGTGAACAACGCTCGGGTCTTCACAGTCCGTTGAGTTTGGAGTATTGTAAATTTACATTAAAAACATTTTACTATTTATATTTCAAGTTCAAATGTAATAAGATATTGTATTGTTGATATTTTTTTAGCTTTACGCTATATCTCGTATATACAAAAGCAGAGAAAACTTAGTGTTAAGATTGTCCGTTCCATCAAATTTTCGAGGCGTTGCGTGTTGATTAAATAATTTTTCTAAATATAAATTAAGATATTTTTAACGTAATTAATATTTTTATTTTTTAAGCCGCTGTGGCGTTGGTGCGGTCGATCCCCATTCGGATAAATTTTATCCCCGTTCTGATAGACACAGTGCGGCGTTGAGTATCGCCGCTCAACACGCAATTTCTCGAAAATTTGTCGGAAACCGGGGGAACGCGCTCTAAGTGTTGTAGGTTTTCTTTGTCTACGTTCTAGGAGGGAAAAAAGCGTGAAGCTATTTTTTTATCTTTTTCATGGTGCAGCATTAAGCTCCGGCAAGTTGAACAAATATAATTAAAAAACAATATAAAAACAATTAATTGCAAACAGTATTACTAGGTAATTGGATATACAAAAATATGGAATTAATATTTTTTTTCATATTCAATTATAAGTACGGTTTTTTATTCATTACCTTTCTGTAAGTTTTGCCTTTTTGTAAGTCAATGGTAACGGTTAATTAGTTGTGTGTTCAAATTCAATATGGTATCACGTTTTAGTCGTGTTCAATATCTGGACAATTTACTTAAATTAGAAATAAAATTGTTTTATATCTTCATTTCCTTGCTCTGGTAATGAGATGAAGCGTGGCGTTGAGTTCCGCCACTCAACACGCAAAGCCCTTCAGAATTCTGCTGAATTATAGAACGGAATGTTTTAATGGGAACAGTGTCTTAACACTAGGTCCCTCTGCCTATCCTACTTTACAAGATACAGCGTGAAGTTAAAAAAAATAGATTGTATTTCTACTACAGTGTCAATGTAGTTGTAGAAACAAGAATATATATGTTACCGGACAAACCCGATTTTAGGACAAACTAGTTTGGACTAGGATGTTCTAGTTTTTCCTGACCACACTAGGATAAACTAGTTTGGCCTTATTGATTACAGGCTGAACTGGTTTGGCCTAATAGCGTTAGGATAAACTAGTTCAGCCTGGTAGAACTGTTAGGCCGAATTAGTTTGGCCGGGTAGCGTACGGATAAACTAGTTTTGCCGGGTTGTTTAAGGGTAATGA
>JAATLQ010024973.1:0-62433 GCA_013421005.1 Heliconius erato x Heliconius himera
CAAATATGCTGTCGCTGACTTTTTTGTAGATCTTATTAAGAGAAATAATACTCTAGTACATTATTTTCATGTAAGACTTACCATTAAAGCAGCGCATGCGTGAAAGTGTCTCAACGGGTAGGACTTTATGCACATTTATCATATTTATGTCAAATTACAATAAAATATACATATAATAAACTATATATAAACCTTCCCTGAGAAATACTCTACCTAATGGTGAAAACCGCATCAAAATCCGTTAGGTGGTTTAGAAGAAGATCGCTTAGAAAGGCCAGACAGAGACGAAATGCGTTCTTATTTTATAAGATATAGAGATAGAGATGGGGCCGTAATGGCGCAGGGGAATAGCGTATGACAGATTCACACTAGGAGTAACGAATTAGTTTCGTTTTATAGCTCTAATGACAAGACAAGGCGTTTAGTTCCGCTACTCAATACGCAATGTTCCGAAAATTAAGCGAAAAGTGGAGAACAGTTTTTTTAATATTCCTCCTGCTCCTTCTGCTTATATTATCTACAATTACAACCGTCTTCCGAATCTTTCTGATGTTTTTTTAAAATCAAAATTAAAAATCAGATTCACGCTGTATCCCGCACACAGCATGGTAGGCAGAGGAACCTCGTATTAAGTGTTGAGTGGCGGACCTCAACGCCGCGCTTTGCCTTGACACCAGAGCGAAGAAATGAAAATATATATGTAAATAAATATTTAATTTCCTCGAGTGGGGATCGAACCCACAACCAGTCGATTTTACAGTCACACTCTGTGCCTCTGCGCCACGATTGGCCTCGAATATTTTTTTAAATTCGTAAATAACGATTACGAGAACAATATACAGCACTATAATCACTAAACGTCCATTCACCTAATAAATTAATAAAATATTTTAATAACATGAAAACGGTTAAAATATTCACAATTTAATTATTGCTAGTGAAATTTCAATAGAGCTTACATTTTTATATGCAACGTTACAATTTGCAACAAAATACTGTATAAAAATAATATACACATGTTCTTAATCCCTCTGAGGGTTTATGAAATATTGCGAGGACACTCTTAATTTAATGTATATTAATGGAAACGTACATAATCCGTGTGAGTGTCGTAAAAGTGAATCTTTTCGTTGTAAGCTGTTGATTTAGCTCGCTGGTTGCGGTTTTGAAACGCGGCGTTGTGTTCCGTCAACACGCAAAGTTTCGACAATTTGGTGGAATGTGGATAAAGGTGTGTCTTAGCATTAGGATTTCTTGTTCGCTGTGAGAGAAAAAGTTGCAGCCCCAATTTATTCTTATTTGTAATATAGAAATAATAAGAGTATTATAAAAGGAAATATTAAAAATTAAATTAGCTTCACGCTGTATCCCGCACACAGCAGGGTGGGCAGAGGGAACCTAGTGTTAAGACACTCCGTTCCCCACACATTAATTATTTAAATAATACAATAAACAGCGTATAGGCCATATGTAAACGCACATATTAAAATGTAGACAATCACATTTTATTTATTTCAAACTAAGGATAGTTCAATTATTTAAAAAGGTATAAAACTACTAATTAACTACTGAAGTAATTGTTGTACTTATATCGATAGTTTCTTTAGTAATTCCAGTTAAGGTTTTTTTTTTAATTAATTAATAATTAATCAGTTTCACACTGTGTCCCGCACAGCAGGATAGGCAGAGGGAACCTAGTGTTAAGACACTCCGTTCCCCACTTTCTGCCGAATTCTGGAGGCATTGCGTGTTGAGTAAAATAAATAAATTTATTAATTATATTTTTTATTTGGCAAACAACATAAAGGCGAATTGATACACTGCTCCATCTAGAAGTAAGAGAAAAAAATCAAATTAATTTAATTAAAAAATAAATTGAATAGTACTCTTAATTACATTTTGCAAGTGCATATTTGTACTAACGATATTTAAAAAAAAGATATGTATTGTAAGAAATCGGAAGCGGTTAACAATGTAACAGTATGTACCTTGAGTATAAGTTAAACATAAATAAATTAATTAAATAAAATATGCATGGCAATACAAATAAATAACATAGTTAATTATGAATAATACAAACTATATATTTTGAATAAAATATTAATCGAGACGAGTTCGTGTATTGTCGTCCCGAGTGTCGCGACCGTCGTTTCGTATATATAGTGGGTGTTGTGGTTGGAAGGCAGCGGTCGAGTCGAACTCTAAAGTACTACGGTACAAATAAATATGATGCACTTAAAGACTCGTACCAAATGTATAATAAATATAATATGATAATTCAAAGCCTATGATGGCACGATCTTTTAGGATCGAAATTCTTATAAAGGCAATATATGTGTAGGAGCGACACATATTGTGGATCAAAGTTATCTTTGATCCTTATTATAATATTGAATGTTGCTTGACATCGCGAAGGCTGACGTGATGGGCTTATGCGAACTGTTATAGCGACATTAACTATGTCGTGGCTGACGCCGTCTCGCAGTACGCTCGTGGTACGTAAGCTATACTTGTATGGCGTTGGTCGCTGACATATTGTATACCACTTCTTCGGCTTGGTATACGAGTAGTAGGTGTGTGGAGCTATTTTATGTCCCAGCTCCGGTGTATGTAGTAGTGTTCGCCTGTCTTATACGGGTGTGTGGTGCTATTTTATGTCCTGGAACTCTGGTGTATGTAGTAGTGTCCGCCTGTCTCATACGGGTGTGTGGTGCTATTTTATGTCCTGGAACTCTGGTGTATGTAATAGTGTCCGCCTACGGTTCGAGACACGACTGTGGGATGTGTGCCGTGCGTTTATTTAACATATCGGCCGCCTTGCGGTAGTGCGTTCGTTCCAACGACTTATATTGATCTCACAAATCAATTAACATCACGAATCACTATTCTAATACAATCTTAATATAAACAAGCGTAACAAGTATCTTCGGAAAGATCACACACAAACGTCCCGGAGAGTTCAATACGACTGTTGCAGCCGCAGTCGGGTAGGAATTCACGGTGTAGGGGCGGGGCGGTGCCCGTACTCTTTCTTCCTTTTATTATAACTAGTTCGCAGTTATAGTGGAGAGGAAGATAGGACGCACTCTTGGCTTATCTTCGGACGAGCTTCGAGTTATGACAATGTTATATTGTCGAGTCTACAGTTATCTAAATAACTGACACAAGAACAACTTCTGATGGCAAATGTCTTATTAAAGCGATACCTTCTAATGGCATAATATGGAATTCTTAACACTGTTACCTCTGAATCTCTAAAAGATTTTGGGTTCTTCACGATCACAACTATAAAGAGTTCTAACCACTAGACACATCACGAGCCAAGGCATTAAATATTAAATAATATTTTAAAAGGTGTTTGGGATATCAGTTACAACATTTTAAAAAAAACACGATACAAACGCATATCGTCTATATGTTTCTAAACTATTTAGAAAGTGACGTGTAATTGCAATATGTGATATGTATCACCTACTAACAATACTTCACACTAGTTTCCTCCTAATAAGTGCCGTTGCCGACAAGATTGACACAATTCCACTGCTTTTATAGTTATTTTCACCTAAATCTACCCTCTTTTGAACGAGTTCGCTAACAGTATATATATTGAAAAGGTTAGTTGTGGCGCAATGGCGCAAGCATGTGACAATAAACGCGACGCGTTGTGGGTTCAATTCAAACTCGAGAAAATAAATTATTTAATATTTTCATTTCTTCGCTCCGGTGTCAAAGCAAGAGTTCCGCTACTCAACACGCAATATCACTAGAATACAGCTTCCAAGTGGAGAACGAAGTGTTTTAATACTAGGTTCCCTCTGCCTACCCTGCCACATACGGAATATAGCGTGAAGCTGAAAAAAAAATAAGTTATTTAGTTATTATTGCATTCAGCAACTTTTATATTTCGAAAGATTCCATTTAAAGCTTTTTACTATATTACTTCCCGAATGTCGAAATATTAAATATTATAAAAAAACATTTTAAATCAATTTTATTACATTCATATGAGCCAGTCCGTTTACAGTTTACGTCAGAAAGTATTTTAATTAGGAATATTATTGATAGAATTAAATAAAATTTATATTCAGTCGATTTAGCTTAAACTCTTTCGTCCTTCAAATATGTGAATATATTTTTGTAGTTTCACACTATAACCCGCACATAGCAGGATAGCCAGAGGGAACCTGGGAACCTAGTGTTAAGATACTCCGTTGCGTTCTCCGCCTGGAGGAAACTCTTAATGCGTAGCGTGTTGAGTGGCGAAACTTAACGCTGCGCTTTGCCTCTTTACCCCAGCGAAAAAATGAAAATATTAAATATTTCATTTCTTCAAATGGAAATTGAATTCTAAAACAGTCGTGTTGATAGACTCTTGTTGATAGACTCGCTTGTCCTCTTGCGCCACGATTGATCTCAAGCATGACAATTTACCTTGTAATCATAATATATTAAAATGATGTTGGTTTGTTTATATGTTTAAGTTTCTTTTTCTTTAAGTTAAGTTTCTTTTTTCTAAAGCTTTTGGCCGTGGGATCAAACTACTGGGTCCTGGCTGTGACACCCAATTTTGAAATACAAACACTTTCTCTTATGTCGATTAAATTATTATCCAATTAACTTTATTACATTGATACAAACCATTCAATATTACCATTAATCAATATCTAATATGATTAATAAAAACTACCAACTCGGTCAGAAAATCAATCGCTTAGTCTTAGTAGTTTAAGGATATTAAAATTTAATTTGATATTTTTAGTATTAATAAAAAAACGTACATACATCCATACATACCTACATACAAACCATACATACAAAATGCTATAACAATAATTAATTCAAAATTACATTCAACCACGAAAACTTTCTGCCGACCCCACATTTAGATTCCGAGCGAGGCCCGCGTGTAAATTCGACAAGGTTTAATGAATTTTCTACAAAACGAGGCCCCTACTACCCAACTTTGCTGATAACTCAATCTGATAGATAATTTATAGGAATAGGGTTACCTGAGTTTCAGAGGTTTTCAAATTAAGTGCACCAAATTAAAGTGTCAGTATTGTCAGCTAAGCATAACTGACAGTATTATGTTGTTTTATTATAATATTTAATGAGGTCGTCTGAATGTAAGCACTACAGTTCATCGACGGACAGACGGACAGCAAAGTTATCCTACAAGGGTCCCGTTTTTTTCTTTTGACGTACGGTATCGTAAAAATCAGGAAAAAGTAAAGAAGACAGAGCTTTTCCTTCTAATCTTCTATATTTGAGATACAGAGTGAAATCATAAAAAAATATCCACAAAAAAAAATGGTTTTACAGTAAATCGATTACAGAGATAAAATTTTAACGCTAAATTATTTTATTTAGCAGTTTATAGCGTTAGTAAACACTTTTATCACAAAAGTTTTATAAGAAATATAATTTATTTGCAATTTCATTTTCAATTTTCGATTGGAACCAATAATAGAAATGACAAATATAAATCATGCATTAAAAATTGTTGAGCTTTTTCTAAGCTCCTTTTATTCTTAGTTCAAAACTTTATAGAGCAATATTAAAGCAATTTACAATTGCGTAAACAGACTTTTATGATTAAATAACTGGCCTTGATAAGGATTCATTTCTGATAGGGTTCCGATAACTTCTTTGTGAATTTTTGTTATAGAATAATATTAATTTACCCAAAACGATTAATTTTAACATAACTGTTGCTATCTTTTTTTAGCTTCAGGCCGTGTGACCTTGATCTGCATCCAGTTAGTAAGCCGGCGATCTTACGCTTCCATAAATTCTCGAGAAGTCCGTATGCTCGGATTTTGCAAGGAACTCCCAGTGCCACACTTAATCTAAAACCTTCGATATATCCATACCAACGGTCTCTCTCCCTTACTTTTAATAGCCGCAGCCCAGCTGTAGTTAAGGTAAATCAAAAGATCACCGGTGGGAGGACCATGGCGGAAGCCATATTGACAGCTGGTTGATCGATGATCAACCAGCGAACCATACATAAACCAGGAGCTGGCGATTTTGACTTCCTTGCTATTATTGTAACGAGGCAAATATGGTAACGAGGCAAAGCGCGGGATTGAAGTCCTCAGCACGAAATTCCTTCATAATTAGGCGAAAAATGAGGAATGGAAAGCAAAAAGCAACGAAGTATCTTAGAAATAGGTTCCCAAACTCCCTCTGCCTACAGGTGATACAGGTGTGAGTGATACAGCATGAAGCTATTTTTTTATCTTTTTATCTAAACCACGACTGTCTTTTTAGATATTTGAAAATAAATTTATTTTCTTCAAAGCTTACAGTCATTTTATGCCTTCAATAATATAAATTATTTTAATCTTATATTCGCATTTTCACAAAGGATCACAACATTTAATCCAAGATGTAGTAAAGCAGACTAACGGGCTGCAGTTATTCTTGGTATTTCTCGTTACTTTTAGAATACCGTAGCAAAACTTTAAAATTAATTTTGTTTTCTATGTAAAAGTAAAAGGATGCAACTCAAAAAAACTTAAGAAAAATCTGAATATTTTTAAAATAATTATCTTCTTCTATACTATAATAAAACAGTAAAAAAATTGTGTTTGTACAACAATGTGAGAGGCTTATGGTAACTTACTAATTATATGATTTTTATTTTTTTTGTCTGTTTGTTTGTCACACGCATATCTACAGGATTAGATTTAATTTCTTTTTTTTCATATAACTATTGGGCCCGGACAGGATCAAGGCTTTATTTAATTTTGAAGACGTCCACCCCTGATATAGAATCATAATGGTTCAGTTAAACTGTAAGAATTGTTTAAATACAAACGTTCTTAAAAAAATGTTAAGCGTGGACTTTGACACATAAAAATTTAAGATCTGAAACATGTTATGAATAACCATAGCTTTCCAGAACTAAGTAACTATAAGAAATAATGAAATACCGGCTTAGTAAAACATATTCACCTTGTTAAGCATATTCTATTGATATCCATATATGTATAAACATTGATAAAGAACTACAATAATCCATCTAATGTAATTTTAAAATAACCGCGTTTTTAAGTCCATATACTTATTTATTACGTACTAAAACACAATCAAACTATTTTAAAATATCTGTCTGTCTGTCTGTGTTTCTGTGTGTTTGTCTGTTCTTCGCTAATAGCAGGACTAATTTTTATGGGAGTTTTACCGAAAGGTAAATGGGTTCTGGAGCAAAATTAAGGCTATTTTTTATCCTGGAATTCCCACGGGATCGAGATTTACGAGGAAAAAACTGTATTTGCTGTGCGCATGTACCTACTAGCTGAAATAAAAATAAAATAAGGGAAACCCCAATAATCTATTCCTTCAAGTCCTCCTATAAGGAAAAAAAAGTGAAAGAAAAAAAAATAAAATACAACCTAGGTTAACCTAATATACAGAACACAAATTGTATTAAGACGAGACTTAACTTTGCTTTATTTTTAATATGAACAAGCAAGAAACGGCCATTCGAGAAGAGCGTAACAAGTGTAATCCGATTTATAAACATGCTTTATTTGAAATATAATGATATTTTTAATATTATGTTTTCAAAGCTGCTTACGCAATGCTTGAAAAATGTTATAGGAAAAACGTGAAAATATATATTATGTAGCAAAATAATTACCTTCAGTTTTGATATTTTAAAGTCAGGCGTTGAGTTCCGCCACTCAATGTGCAATGTCGCGAAAATTTAGCTGGATGTAGGGAACGGAGTGTCTAACACTTAAAAGAGGAAACTTTCTCTGCCCATGTACTCTACTTTTAAATAACTATGATATTACGAAAACATAACTATCTCTTTCAGTAAGATTTATACAAAAAATTACGTGCAATTAATGAACTGTCAACTTTTAAACAACAGATTCCAAAGTCTATTAATCAACATATGGGACGTTAGGGAAGTAAAATTAAATAATCAGCAACTGAAAAAATTAGAATCATCACTAGATTAGGACAATCAAATATTTGACCGACCACCTCGTGGCACAGGAAGAGGTTGTGTCTTCATACACACACAGTTATAAATCTATTTTTTCATTCTATAATCTCTAATAATTTTGGAGTAGAGGAAACTTGTAAAAATCTCCCTTGATAAGAAAGTTGACAAGAAATCAAGCTTCTTTAATCGTATGAGAACTGAAGAGCGAATTCTAGTTCTGCTACGTTAAATTTTTTATAAATTTTCTAAAATATTTTTCCACCCTTTGTGTGGAACAACATTTTAAAAATATTAAAAATATTTTACATAATTCTGGATTTAATCTAATTATTTCTAGATTATTATACACTGTAATTAAGACTATAGGCAGAATTAATAACATCATTAATTTTGAATATTGTGTTTCCTACAATAGAAATCAGTCTAGCCTAAATTTTAGATTTACATAGAAGTAAATGTAAAAAGTGCTAATTTAAAAAAAATCAGCTTCACGCTGTATCCTGGACACAGCAGGATAGGCAGAGTGGATCTATTATTATGACACTTCCGTTGAGTTCCGCTACTCAACACGCAATATCGTGACTCACACAGAATTTGGCTGAAAGTGAGATACGAAGGAGGGAATGGAAATATCTTAATGGGAACAGAGTGTCTTAACACTAGGTTTCTAGGTTCCCTCTGCCTACCCTTCTATGTGCGGGATACAGCATGAAGCTTAAAAAATATACAAACACTGTTTAGACTTTCAAAGAAGTCGTTAAAATTATAATTCATCTCCAATAACTAAATTGGTCCACACAGCAACGCTCGGATTTCCAATATAACGTACATATTATCGGCTTATTTAACTAAATTATACTAAAATAGAACAACCCAGCGTGGAAAATAGGATTTAAATATTGCACTATAGAAGAACCATTTTATGATTTAAGCTTTGCTAATGTTTTGAATAGGTAATTGGTAATATAACGAATATCTTTGTGTTTGTTTATTTCTTTGCAGCATATATAGAATTTTTTTTTTCTCAAGTTCTGTTCTGTGACTGGTAAAACATATAACCAATTCAAATTTAAATTATTTTATTCCAAATAAGAAGTTACTGCGTTAATCATGAGAAGAAACCGGCACAAAAACACAGTAAGCTTTTTTTTTTTTTAATTTACAGATTCTTACTTACTTATATTATATAAGGACTTAAGGACTTATATTATATAAGGACTTACATATAATCTCTTCTCATATTTACTTAAATGTATATTTCCATTTCTTCGCTCTGGTGTCGAGGTTAAGCGCGGCGTTGAGTTCTGCCACTCAACACGCAATGCCTCCAGACTTCGGCAGAAAGTGGGGAACGTAGTGTCTTAACACTAGGTTCCCTCTGCCTACCCTGCTGTGTGCGGGATACAGCGTGAAGCTAATTTAATTTTTTTTTTTATACAATCTCTTTGTTCCGTTTCCATAAGAAAGAATTTTTTCTTTAAGTGCTCCTCAACAATCCTACAAGTCAAAATTCAGTATTCTTCGCCGTGTGGTTTCAGCTATGCTTTGACTGATAGTCACCTGAGTAACTAGATAAATAGATCTCTGTTTATATTATGTATCTCTATTTACCCGTTTTTAATAATAGCAGGGTATTATCGGAAATAATAGGAAATCTTTGAACTTTGATCTCTAAATAACTTCTATAGATTATATATTTTAAATGTATTAATAAATAATTTAAATATAATAATATTAAAAAACCGGACAAGCGCGAGTCTGGCTCTTCCACCTAGGGTTCCGTACAATAAATGGAGGTCTCGACCTTTTTATGAAATTCAGGCTTAGCTTAGCCAGAGTTCTTTCATCTGATACATCACTACACCACATAAATTAAACCACGCTAAAAAACTATCCACAAATGTATAGTTTTCACATTTTTTCTTAGACTAGTAATACTACCTGTAGATGCTGGCTGCCAAATTTTATAATTCTAAGTTAACCTGAAGTACCCTCTTAATTTTAATTCCCTTTATATTGTTGAAATACGCGTTTTTAAGTATTTAAGGTTATTATTTTTTAGGATTTAATCACAAGTATAATTTTCAGGTTTTTTCCTGAACTAATACTACTTATAGATGCTAGTTGCCAAATTTCATAATTATAGGGTAACCGGAAGTACCCTTTTAATTTTGATTCCCTTTATAGTGTCAAAATATGCGTTTTTTACTATATAAACGGCCATATATTTTTTTAAGTAAATATAGAAATACTTTTTTTTAAGAAATCATAGGATTATCTAAGTATATAATTTTAAATTCAACTCGATATCTCCTGAGATAAAGTCTCTTGACAGACCGACAGACAGACAGACGGACAACAAAGTGATCTTATAAGAGTTCCTATTTTCCTTAAAAGATACGGAACCCTACGGATTTAAAAACTTTAAATCGAAACATTTCAGCTATATCTATCATAATAACAAATTATGCTATTACACACGCGATTTATAATAAATACTAAAGTAATTAAACCATAAACAAATTAGTCAACTACAAAACCTTTAATTTGTTTTACAAATTACAAACCGCGAATTGAAATAAATTGAAAATTCATGCCAAAGCGACCAAAACCGATTTAATAGGTCCAAAATTAGGGCATTTACAATAATAGACACACATAAAATTAATTAGAGACCCAATGAATCTGTGCATATTTATTATATTTAATCACATATTCTATTATGTATATTAATTTATATTTAGTCAGCCGTATCACATTTGAACGACACATCGAAATACAAAAGTAATAAATATTGTAATATTAGTGGGTAGACAAAGGGAACCTGTACTCCGATCGCCACTTGCAACCTTATTCCCAAAGCAAGTGTTAAGCAGCGGAAATCAACATCATTCTTTATATTTCTACTAGAAACGAGGAAATAAAGCCAATTTTCCACCAGGTGATAATCGAATCTGTAGCGGTTGCATATACTCAGACGCTGCACCACGACGGCCTTGTCATATATACTTTTGTACTCAAAGAAAACTAAAAATTATATTTTCTACAATTCATACTATAAACGGCAGCGTGAATCCACTAAGCCTATTATCACATACTACAATAATCAATTCAAGGTAATAACAACGTCACAAGTAATACTATCAATCTTACAACAAGTAGTAAGTTTTCAATTAGGTACTTGGATATCCTCCAGATAGAACTGAATTGTAGAAGTAAAATTGTGAAACCATAACGTATATTAGGTATTATAATAAAAATGCAATACATAATAAAAATTATGTCGTGATAGTTCTGGCAAGGATAGTCGGTTCGAATGCCAAAATGGGGTAAGTAAGAGATTAAAAAAATCTATGGGAAACTATTGGTTGGTATGCTTAAGAAATTGGTTAAAAAGTTACTGGTTAAGTCAGTTGAATTGTGTTTTTTGGTATGTTTTGCTTCCATTTTTTTTGTTTTAATCTCATGGTTTACTCCTAGTGGGATTGTCAAATAAAACAAAGCTAAACACTGCAGTACACTATATTCTTATTTATAAATATTATTTTTGTTCCATTACGAAGTGATTACGTACTATTAAGCTATTTCGTAAAAAAACCAAAATTTGAAAAATATTCTATCTAATCTATCTAGTCTAATCTATAGAGATGTTTCAAATATAAATGAGATAGATTTTGTCATGACTCATAACTACCGCTCAGGGTTTAGTTTAGGAAGTCAAAAATACGTTTCTATCATATTACAATAACGAGCTGTCATGGCGCAATGTCTTACTGAAAAAAGTGATGGTCGTTGATTCGATTTCGCTAGAGTGATAGAATTACTTTCTTTTCCTCTATTTATTTGGTAATAAATAAAAGGGTGGAGTTAAGTACTGCGACTCAGCATACAGTGTGTCAGAAATAAGGCGGAAAGTGAGGTTTATTTAAGAATATCCTAATAGTTTATTGCCCTGCCCACCTTACTATATAGGCGTAGGAAGAGTTGGTCCGTGCCTATTCTAGAATATTCTGACCCCCCCCCCCCCCACCTCCCCCGAAATTTTGCTAACAAAATATTTGCCCCAAAAAATAAAAATAAAAACTAAATTTACATACTCTACAGTATTCTGGGTTGGGCACGGACCACCCGACTCCCTATCTTCCTACTCCCCAGAAAATATCTCAACATACGCCAATGTTGCTATGTGCGTGAACTAAAACAATAATGTTATTGTCGATTGAAAATTAAAAATAAAATTTTGATTTATTAATATGTTGTAAGAAATTTGTTTGTGATAATATATTATTTTATACCTAATTAGTTACCCAATTGTATGAAAAACCTGTATTTCATGTTGGTGGCATAATGCTAAATTTAATTTTATTCATTCAATGAGAATTGTATTCAATGAGTTTTTTTTTCGTTAAAAATATAGTAAATCAAATTCCAGCAACATTGTGTTATTGAAAAGGCAATTTTTGTTACGAAACAAGTTAGGCAATGAATAATGTCACCTACAGTAAATTTAATATACCGTAAGTATTCGATAACATGCTGTCAATATTAAAGAAAAAGCACACTTTATCTTAATACATTTTTTATATAAAAATTATGAATGATTTTTATTTTTTACCTGCACTCTTCGTAAGTATAAAAGATTTAAGTCAACATCTCTACTTTATTTAGTATTTCATTCTAGATAAAGAATATTAAAAGGACAATATGACTGTAAGCGTGTTGGTTATGGATTCAACCTCCACTGAGATGATTACTTAAAATAATATTATATTCTTTATTATGGTATTATAAAATACGACGTAGAGTCTAAAGAACACTAAAAGCACTTTAGAACTAGGATCTCAGGAAGCAGCCTCAGTTTTTTTAAGCTTCACATTCTGCCCAATTCTTATTCTGGTCACCAGAGGGAAATAATGAAAATATCTAATTATTCATTTCCTCGAGTGTAAATCGAATCCACAACCACTAACAGTAGGAGCACGTTTGTTGCCCTCGCGCCACGACGGCCTCACTTATTTCACTCCAAAATTCCCAAAAAAAACCACAAAATCTGAACATCTACTTGATCGTAACAAGAAGTTAATGTTTGGCACGTGACGTCGCGGCACTTGCCAATCCCTTGTTTGTGTACCGCATATTGGTTGATACAGCCCCCACCCGTATTATATTGAGCTATGAGTGTTGTGTACGCTCTATTCAAACAGAATGGAGATAGGTCAGTTTGCTTGGTGGATGCAATAAAATTTTGCTTTACGTGATGTAGAATAGCTATCGTGGAGTGGTGGTGTTTAATTTAAGTTGATGGTTGTGAGTTCAAATTTAAATATAGTAATTTATATAAACATATACACATATTCCATTTCTTCGTTCTGGTGTCGAGGCAAAGCGCGGCGTTAAGTTCTGCCACTCAACATGCAATGTCTCTAAAATTCGGCAGAAAGTGGGGAACGGAGTGTCTTAACACTAGGTTCCCTTTGCCTGCCCTGCTGTGTGCGGGATACAGCGTGAAGCTGCTAATATACACATGAGGTCAGTCATGTGGGCGACAGATAGTGGGTTTGATTCGCATTCGAAGAAATAAAATATTTAATATTTTCATTTAAAAAATAAACAATTTGTGATAGAACATAATATGTTGTAATGAATCCGTGCAGAAAAGAAAGTTCTTTGTTTCTTACTATAGAAATATTGCAGCAGTAATTGTAATATAATGTGATTTAATTTTACCTGTTTTTGGCAAAATTACTTAAAACTTCTATATATTTAGTTATATTATAAAACAGACTTTGTTAGACGAGTTTGTTTGCTTGTTTGCGTTAATCTCAGAGACGACTGGTACAAATTGTAAAAATATTTTTGTGTAAAATAAATAGATCATTTATTGAAGAAGGCTATATTTAGGATTTATATTATTATAGCCCGCTACGACCCATAGGAGCGGAGTAACAATGAACAATGTCAGGAATCACGAAGAATTTGAGAAGTTCCTTTAATTCAAGTAGAAGTTCAAGTAGAAATAACTAAGAGTATGGTATACAATATATACCATACTCTTAGTTATTTCTACTTGAAAAGATAAGCAAAGTCGCATATGAAACTGATAAATAATAAACATACCCAGTATTATCGCATGCGAAACAAAAAAATATAGTGACTGGTCACTAAATCACTCTATAAATAAAAACAAAAAAAAAACTATCATAATTTACAAGCTGAAAACACAAATAGTTTAAAACAAACAAACTTAGTCCATCCCATTGCAATTTAACGGCCGCGTTATCCATAAATTAACCAAAGGATAGCAATGGAAGACACAAATTTTGTAATTTAGATGGCACATAGTATTAAAACTAATTCGAAGCTTACAAATGTACTACGTTATTACCGAAGAGAAATCTTATGAGCCGATGTGATGTGGACTTAATCTTTGAATAATTTTGCCGGTGTTCTGTTACATTGTATAATCATTACTATTTTATTTCTAGGAAATAAGTCTGAAATATTGGTGTCTGTTTTCTCCTGTTGTTATATATTTTTGACGTTTATGTTGTAAGTATCGGTGCCAGTAATGTTTAATTTCTTCGATGTGATTTTGTTCGAACAGAGAACAGAGAGAAGGGAGTGTCTTAGAGACAAAGAAAACCTTATGTTATGATAACAATATGTGAGGAAGATATGTGAAGCTGACAAATGAAAAATTAAAACATCTGATTGTGGGAAGTCACTACATTCATAGTTTTGTTAGGGTATAGATATGCCTCATTTTTTAACGTTGGATTCTGCTAATATTCTAAAATGCTTAGGATGTGTTTACACTTCTGTACGCAGCGGTGCTGTAGTGCACTAATGTAACGCATGATTTGCATGCAACTAAGAGTTGTTTTTAAAGATTATTCAATGAGTTTCTATGATATTATATTGTCGGACGAACCAACAAATCAGACACATAATCCAGTTTTTATAATTATTTTATTTCCTCTTGTTATACACAATTCAATTTTATTTATATAATATATATAATACTTCAATACTAATTCTAATAACAAATTGTCTCGACAATGTCTTAGGATGTAATGAACACGACTGCCGTGTCTTTTGTGCTTTTATTGGAAATCCACCGGAAAGGACACAGCCACTAAATACAATCGGTAATGGAAACAATATCAAATGACGTCCTCGTAATTACAGTGACACCTTTTAATATTAAGAGGATATTTAGAAATAATGCTATATTTAATATAAGTAAATTATGTGAACAATATTAACTTCACCTTCAAAGCAGATCTAATGCTTAGACATTTCTAGAATAGAAAACGAAATATATATAATATTTATAAGTGTGAAAATATAATTATTACCAACTATATTTTAGCTTCTCGCCTAAAATGCAAGATACAAACAAGTTAATCAAAAAAAATTATGACTAATTCGATAGAGTACTAAATCACGGAAATGTGTCCCGAAATAGATAAAATCTTATTCAGAATATTTCAAAAAGTTCTTTTATACGAAAAATGTATGGACTCGGCCAGCGAGTCTTGCCAAAGGATGACCGCATGCGTTTTAGAGCTCCACTATCATCCTATCTGTGAATGATAGCTGACGGCAGTTTTGTCAACTTAGCATATTCAAATTGGATTGCCTTGAAGATGAAATATTTAAATTGCCCTAGAACATACTGGTAGGCATAAATTTTGTATACGACCTTCTATAGATGTATGATATGACATGTTAGGGAATACGCGAATTATTAATTCTATTTAAGCTTCTAGGTTTCTTTAACATTTTTTAAAGAAAATCGAGTTCAATTCATGCCAATTTGTGTTAGGATCTTCTTTGCAAACTGTATTTTATATATAAAAAACGAGAAATTATAGTTACAGAAAATTATAGATCAGTTTATTTATTTTTAATTGGCCAAAATAACAGCTTCATATGTTTTCTTTTTTATTTTGTATATTTCTGGAAGTAATTTCGTTTTTTATTCAATGGAGATTGTTGTTTTTTATATCATGTTATGTTTATTGAAAGACGTTTTATTTTAGCTAAATAATTGTGAAAAAAACTTCATTTACTTTTTGTCTTAAATTTGAAGACTTAACTACCGTACTCAATACCGCAAATAATATTATCTCAGCAAATAAATATAAGCTATATAATTTTAAGTTTTCATAATATAATAATTCAGAAAAATGCATCCTCTGGCAGCATATTCAGTAATCTGTGCCAAGGAGAGTGCCCCAAATCATAGTTTAAGATCCATCAAAAAGTTCTTACAAATCTCTTCTACTTAGTACGTAAGCCAAATCTTACTTATTAGCTTCAAGTTACCTGAATTATGTTGAAACAAGTATTTTTTAAATACATTGTCTTTGTTTTAATTGCACAAGCTTACATTTGCGATAGTTGTAGATTTGGGCCCCTCTGGAATTTGGAAAATTTGGCGGAAAGCAAAATATTCGTAGTGTTGAAACACCATTGCCCATGCCATTTTTTTCAATAGACAATTATATTTTAGTCGCGTGATTCCGGCCTAAAATAGGTTCACACTGGTACCTGTGTACTGGTGCACCTAGTGGTGTGGCAAGAGGTAACTAAAGTGTGTGTAGGATAGTCACCACATGTACCCACTACGTTTCTTATCAGGTAATACCGAGCTTCGGCGCCCAATACCAAACCCTTTCTAGAGTATGACAGCGTCACTGAAAGATTCATTACCTATAGAGGGTACCAGCACGTTTGGTTTGGTGTTCAAGACTCAGTCTCATTTTGGTACATATCATCGGCAAGCGGGATTCTTATCTAATCTGGTCCGAGACACTGGTTGCCAAGAATCCGATGTAGAAAGCCTTAAAAAGGGGTTATAACCGAGCCTTTAAGTACTTCATATGGTAAATTGCCAAGGTCCGAGCATATCAAAGTAGATAAAAGGAAGCTAATCTTAATACACACCGTTACCTTCTTTCTGCACAACTTTCGAGGCACATGGTGATACTCACTGTGAGGCACATGGTGATACCACAATGTGTCTATAAAAAATAAAAATGTGGCAAAATAAAAAAATAATATATATAATCAGCTCTTCAAGTAAAAATCGAATCCACAATAGTCACGCTTACACTCTGAGTCTGTCCCACAGCGCCATGACGGTCTTCGTGTCACGATGGCGTCAATATTATATTAAAACAATAAATATCTTGAACACTTAGTCACATTGACAGAAACACATGATGTCCATCCTATATTTATGTCCCAAATCATCCGGACAGAAATAAATCATCCCCTCACTTCAGTGAAATTCAATTGAATTATAGTGATGTACATATGTTTGTCGATATGATATAAATTTATCGATACATTTTTTTCAGCTTCTACACATTCTAAACATTGAGTGTTAAGTGAGAAAACTCAACGCCGCGCTTTATCTGCATGTAGGCTGAGATAAACCCTGATATAAAAGTTTAGTCTAATATGAATAAAATAAGCTATTATATTAATTACCTGAGGGCATAAAAAATAACTGATAAATAAAAAAATATTATAATTATTCAAAGTTACGTGTTCAAATACAAATGCATGTTCATCATTTACCTCTGGGATATTTACTTCACGCCTCAATGTGACTTGACCCTGATTGCTTCCTAAATAACCTTTTGTTTATTTTATAGCATGTAGGTAATTCTTAGATAGAATTAAAACAAAAATAAATATATTTCTATTTACTGTTATCGAGTTCTGAAAACAAAATTAAACAGGCAAATAACATTTTATCATATTTTTTATATTAAACTTAATTTATTTTTACTCAAAAATGTAATATTTGACATTTTTCATCTAAAAATCGCGAAGCATTTTCGTCAACTTCAACAAAAAGTGATGATACCCAAAAAGGATCCGTTATTTATAACCCTAAGCATCCTGAACGGAAATAGATCATCCTTCGAAGAGATTCAATCTGATTATAGTGTAGGTACAGTAGTATCAAAAAATTGTTTTTTTTTTATTTTACCTATATATATAGCTTTAGTTGTATCCTGCACATAGCAGGGTAGGTAAAGGGAACCTGGGAACCTAGTTACAACATGATCATGTGACATGATCCGTTCCCATTAAAACAAATTATTATATTTATATTTTTTAATAATATTTTCCTGTGCTCTTCTTGCGATACATGTTTTATACAGAGAATAGTGTCAAGACACTGCAATCTATGTTTTTACCCTAAGTGAAGCTGCAGTTTATCTGCAAGGAAATGAAAATATTTTTTTCCGAGTGACAATCGAACCCACAATTATCGAATTTATCATCAAACCCACTGTGCCATGTCGACCACTTTACTAGCACAAGCGGGTGACTGTTAACGCGACAGGTTATGGGTTCGATCACGCAAGTAAATGAAACATTTAATATTTTGATCCTATATATTTTAAATTTTGATATTTCTTCTCTTTGTTGTCGAGGTAAAAGCGCGGCGTTGAGTTTCGTCACTGAACACGCCGTGCCTCCAAAATTAGGCGAAAAGTGAGGATTGGAGTATTTTAGCACTAGGCTCCCTCTACCTACCCTGCTATATGTGGGGTGCAGCGTAAAGCTGAAATATAAATTATATTATATTGATTGTGACAATAAGATAAATATTATGATTCCCTCGAGTGAGGGTCAAACCCACAATCATCGCGTTAATAGTAAAACGCTATCGCACTGCGCTAAGACGACTATATTTTTTATACTATTTAATTTCTATTATGCCAAGATTATTGCATTCTTCAAATGTCATTATAATATTTATTTAAATCTTTTAATACGTACATTGTTGGAAATTCAACCTTTTTGAAATACTTTTCTAAGTAATGAAATGAAAATGTTATTGTAATATATTTGAAATAGCATCGCTATTACGTATGTACTTGTGGAAATGTGGAACTTTATTCTTTTAATTTTGAAATTTATCTTGCATTTTGTATGGTAGGTTGTGATTACATTGCTATGTTTACTTAAATTAACTTAAATAGAGAAAGAGAGAGAGAGAGGCTGCTAGTCGTCTTTCACAACTTGTTCACGAGGATTTTAAAATATAAGACTTACATGCTATATTCTAACTTTCTTAAAGTGATAGTTCCATATCTGTGTTGATTGTTAGTTTCTCGGTAACGCAAGAGTTTTATATGTAGAGTGTACCTTTAGACGATGATTGACAGATAATGTCTTTTACAAAATTGATTACAAAATGTATAATTATACACGTTTTATAATCAAGAACGGATTGCAAGATTAATACAGAAGAAGAATGAAAGAAAGATAAATGCCGTGGAGATGTGATCTTTTAGTAGGATATACGGAGTCAGCTTAACTGTTAGAATCCATAATGAAGATATACACAGAATGGCAGGTACCAGTGAGGATGTCACTGTGAGAATGAAGAAGAACGTGCTGAGCTGGTTTGGGCAAGTGAAATAAATGAGTGATGAAATAATGGCAAAGTATGGTGGTATAGTACTTTAGTTTTTAATTACAAAGAAAGTTGGATACGCCTTAAGAGGATTTCGCTGCAAAATACATAAGAAAATACATGTCTTTTTCTAAATATAATATAGTAACAATCACTATATTTGTTTACAAAAAAAATATTTTCTATCAAAACACCTACATACATACATACATACATACATAAATATATATAATAAGTCAACCATCAAAAATTATTTCATACAAATATCGATGACCGTAAATGCCGAATTATTCAAGCCGACTTACGAAAGGATCGGACGCGCTGTGAATATATAGAATAAACGGTTTACCCGCTACCGATTCTAAACGGGGGCTATTGAATTATGTTGTGATGTTTTTCGATGTAGAGATCAATCGAAGGTTATTTTGATTTTTCTTCAATACATTATGATGAGGCCAGTCGTGGCGCAGGGGCACAAGGTGTGGCTGAAAAACGGACTGGTTGTGGGTTCGATCCCCACTCGAGGAGATCAAGTATTTACTTAAATTTATATTTCCATTTCTTCGCTCTGGTGTCGAGGACAAGCGCTGCGTTGAGTTCTGCCACTCAACACGCAATGCCTCCAGAATTCGGCAGAAGGTGGGGAACGGAGTGTCTTAACACATTAGGTTCCCTCTGCCTACCCTGCAGTGTACGGGATACAGCGTGAACCTGATTCAATACATTATGCCATGGATATTTGTGGAACCACCACCATCAGATGTATGCCCACAAGATTACGATATTGACATTTTCAATATACGGATCAACAAATTCCTTAAAAGCTGACTTTGCCTGGCTGGCATTGATGGTTGTTCTGATGGTGCCAATGTTCATAGGCATCAGTTATCACTTAACATCAGGTGACTCGATATCTCGTTTGCCTGGTCCTAACATATAAAAAAATGTGTTATTGAAATATGGGGCCAGTCGTGGCGGAGGGACACTAAGTGTGACTGTAAAATCAAATGATTGTGGGTTCGATCCCCATTCGAGGGAATTAAATAATTATTTAAATTTATATTTTCATTTCTTCGCTCTGATGTAGAGGCGGCGTTGAGTCACACCACTTGACACGCAATGCCTGCAAAATTTGACGGAAAATGGGGAACGTAGTGTCTTAATACTAGCTTCCCTCTGCCAACCCTGCCGTGTGCGGGATACAGCGTGAAGTTGCGACTATTTATATAAAATGTTGACTATTTATATAGTTGTTTTGAACTTGAAGATCAATAAAATTATTAACCGCAGGTTTCATCAGTATAAAGAAAAAGGTAAATTACTTTCATATACATAATAACATTCGGAAAACATAAAATTTGTGTATGTATTAAGTAAATTGTATCTAATTAGTAGTCTTACTTTGACATCATTAAGACGTCTTATAAACACACAGAAGAAAGTTCAAATTTAGTTCTGGGAAATGTTAAGTATATTAAATTATTAGCTTTTCTACGAACATTCAAAATAACGATGTTGTAGTATAGAGTGTTTTATCACTCACTCTACTAAAATATTTTATGTATAAGTCAATAAAGTATACATTGATCCAGTGAGTAATAACTAATATTTCGCTTATGGTTCAGCAGAGCGTTGCCAGATTTTACCTCGGGGGAAAATTTTTAAATGTTATAAATATTAATAACTTATTAAAAAAACTGAAGTAACTAAAAAGATTTCTCACAGTGCGTGAATTAATGCAAGAATAACGGGAAAACGATTGTCCCGCGACATTTAATTTTGGGCTATAATATCGTGATAAAATAAAAAAATAAATCAGCTTCACGCTATATCCCGCACACAGCAAGGTAGGCAGAGGGAATTTAATGTTAAGATACTCCGTTCCCCACTTTCTGCCGAATTCTGGAAGCATTGCGTGTTGAGTGGCAGAACTCAACGCCGCGCTTAGCCTCGACAATAGAGCAAAGAAATGGAAATATAAACTTAAGTAAATATTTCATCTCCTCGAGTGGGGATCGAACCTACAACCAGTCGGTTTTACAGTCACACTTTGTGCCCCTGCGCCACGACTGGTACTGAGATCGTGATGTTCCGCCAAAATCGGGATGTCTGGAAAAGCTGGTTCTGCACTCGAATAATTATTTCGTTACCTCTCCACATCGATTTCCTGCAGATATCAGGATAGGCAGAAAGAATTTAATATTAAGATACTTCCTTCCCTATTTCCCGAACAATTTTGGGACGTAAAATTCAAAATAAAAAAAATATTTATAATATTTTTGGCCTTAATAAGAAAGAAAAAGAATATTCTAAATATTCATTTGACATACTTTTACATAAAAAATAAAACGAAGAAATAAAAAGCAAAGAAAAAAGTTGTACTTAATTAATATTACAACTACCTACAGTACAATGGTCTCCTTTATTTCAAAATAGACTTCAAGTTGATAAAGTAATGAAAATTAAGTCTCAAACTTCTAGGAACGATTACAATTTTGTAACAAAATTTCGAAGTACAAAATGTTTATCCTTCAACTAATTACTATGTAAGTATCTTTATAATTTAATACTAAATAAACTTGGCTATTTAAATATATATTTGAGTTAGAGATATTATATATTTTTTTTATTAGTTTCCAGCTGTATCCCGCACACAGCAGGGTAAAGGGAACCTTTTCAAGACATTCCGTTCAACACTTTCCGAAATTCCGAATCCTGGCGGCGTTTAGTGTTGAGTGTCGGAACTTAACGCCACACTTTGCCTCGGCACCAGAATGGTGATATAAATTTAAATAAATATTTCATTTCCTAGAGTGGGGATCGAACCCACAACCAGTCGCTTTTACATTCACACTTTGTGCCCCTACCCCCTAGTGCCAGGACTCGATATTATATTAAACTAAAATAAAAAATCAGCTTCACGCTGTATGCCACACAGGGCAGAGTAGGCTGAGGGAAATTAGTGTTAAGACACTCCGTTCCCCACATTCCACCGAATTTTTCGAGTTACTGCGTGTTGAGTGGCGCAACTAAGCCTTGGGTTTTTGTTTTGGTGTTAGGGTGAAGAAATGAAAATAATAATTCATTCCCTCGAGTGGAGATCGAACCTATAAGCGTCGCGCTACAGTCTCACCCTTGTATCCCTGCGCCACGACGGCCTTTTTATTGTAACTAACATATTTTTTTGAGTTACGCTGTTACCACACATATCAGATTAGACACAATCTAGTCTGTTCCCATCAAGACACTTTCGTTCACTTACCTATCGAATATAATTTAAAGTATAAAACCGCTTCACATTTTTCCCACACATATTAAGAAAATAATAAAAATTAAAAAATAAAGATAGCGAGCGCAAAGTGATGAACTGAGTGTCCTAAACACTCAGTTTATCACTTTTCGCCCAATTTTATATATATTGCGTGTTGAGTCCGACACTCAATATGAATATATAAAAAATATCTCCATGCCGCGATTTGTCTACCAGAGAAATAAATTTTATTATAAGGCTAAATTAAAATTAAAATGTAATATTTCATTTCAATAAAATTTAAAAAGTTATTTAAAATTACAATTCATATTTAAAAATATCAATTTTTAATTTTAGTACAGAATTTTTATTAGCAACAAACACGTGAGATGAACGTTAGCAAAAACACGAAACACTTTAAATTGTTAAGATGTTTTTGAAGAGCGTTAGACACGCTACGGTATTCAAAAAGATTTTTTTAGTTATTCAATTTTTATTACGGAATTACTATAATGGCACTGTAACATAATTAATATGTCCAAGTATACAGGTGATGGTTGTAGGTTCGATTACAGCTTGATGAAAAATTTATTTTAAGTATTACTATAAACTTTGACCGTAAGCTTTGGTTGTACCTTATACTTAGCAGGGCAAATTTAAGAGGGCGAATTTAAGAATGATAAGTGTTAAGTGGCGAAACTCAACGCCATTTTGTCTTGAGCGAGCAAATAAAAATAATTATTTCTCTTCAGTGGGCATCGAACTCACAACCATTGCGTTTTAATACATCTTTACATTGATCTTTATATAAATTATTATAATAAATATTTTAATTTAACATGATACAAATACCTCAAATTAATTTCATACCACAAATAAACCATATTACTACGTGACACATGACCACACTCCAACCGGAAATAGGACGCAATGTGTGATCATTGTATCAGTAGGGCAAATATTGTTTAAGCCAACCCTATATAGGGCTGTAGGGGGACCATTGAACAATAATAATCCATGTTTGTATGGTAATAGGACTATAGCCATCATTTATATAACGATTTACTGTTAGATATTTTACTATACATGTAAATTGTAAGGGCAGTCGTGGCGCAGCGGCACAAAGTGTGACTGTAAAACCGACTGGTTGTGGGTTCAGTCCCCACTCGAGGAGATGAAATATTTACTTAAATTTATATTTCCATTTTTTCGCTCTGGTGTCGAGGTTAAGCGCGGCGTTGAGTTCTGCCACTCAACACGCGATGTCTCCAGAATTCGGCAGAAAGTGGGGAACGGAGTGTCTTAACACTAGGTTCCCTACTGTGTGCGGGATACAGCGTGCTGATTTACGTTAATTGTACAGTATAGTAATATTATTTGGTATTGTTTTACAAATATATTATACTGAATCTTTGTACACGTGATGATTGTGGGGTCGATTTCCAATTGAGGGATTTTTTTTTCATTTCCTCGTTAAAGTGTCAATACCGCCAATCAACATGTCTCAAAAATTGGATAACGGAATGTCTTAACAAGGTATGCCCTTTTTCTACACTATCATAGGCAAGGCATACAACGTAAAATTAAAGAAAATAATAATTTTCTTTTATTTTACATAATAAATAGATAAATGTGTTATGTCACTCTATCCTCGTTTTTACCTATTTAAAAAAAAACTAGTAAAACTTCATATTATAAATATTGTGTCTCCAAGTGGAATTTCAACCCACAACTATATCAAAGTAAACTATGCTCAAAAATTCTCCACCACAGCTACAAATAATTATAAAATAAATAAAAAATTCAAAATCATCTTAAGAATATTTTATAACATTCTTATATCAATTTTATACGAGAGTATCATAAAACTAAGCCGTAGTCACGTAGTCTATATTAAACTATTATAGTAATAGCTTCTAATATAAAAATTGATTTCAGCTGAGTGGACATGGCTCTACATTTGGATGATTTCCAAGCTCAATATGACTTTTTGTGATCGTATAGAGAATTTATATAATGTGTCATAAGTTATATATTCTTCTTATATTGTAATATAATATATAAAAGTTGGATCGTTTATATTTTAGAAGGTTAGATATATGCCATTCAATCAATTAAAACTGGTTCAAAGATTTTGATATAAACTCCTTTCCCGTTTTAGTCCCAATTTTAGAAACATTGAGTGTTATTGTGACGGAGCTTAATGTCTCGCCTTATTTATTCCCTCGAGTGGGAATCAAACCCATGAAATTCGATTTTATTGGTAGGTACTGATTTTTATTGCAAAATCCATATTAAATAAATAAAAAATAACATTTTGTTGCACTTCGTTTTCCACTATCGGTTCAATTTAGATAGCGTATCCTAATATCGATAAAATATCTATAGGTAAAAAAATATCATCACATTTCAGTACAAAATATTTATTTACTATTCAATTTCTTAGACGAAGCGTGTTTTCAGGAATACTAAGCAAGTTTCTTTTTTATACTCTCAATACATCAGCTCCCTCTCATCATAGCGAACACCTATGCGGTCCCTAGAGCTTATAAAATGGTATGCCCCGAAAAATCTATTCACGTACTATGCTATGTTCCATGTACAGTGCTTCTAGATGTGAATTTTATTTTATTTTTTAAGGTCCCTATGCAAAAGGTAAAACAGAACCCTATTATTAAGCTTGTCTGTCCATTTGTCATCAGGCTGTATATCATGAACTATGATAGTTAGGCAGTTAAAATTCACAGATGATGTATATTTACGTTATTATTGAACTATTGAAGGAGTCAGACATGATTTGTTTGCTGTTTTTATAGATACGGAACCCTTAGTGCGTGAATCCGACTCCGACGGGAACAATTACAAAAGTCAATAGTAGGTACGAATTAAAATATGCTTGTCGTTATTTGGTAAAAATAAAACAAAATATATAGTTAAAAGTAGCTCAGACAATTGAAAAGAGAAATCTAAAATGTTTTGTTTAGAAAACTTTTAAAGAAAATTGACGTAATGAGATTTGAACCCACGTCTTGGACACCGTCTAAAAATCGCCCAAGCACTCTGGCCACTAAGCCATACATGCTTGTCAAACCACGTCGAAATTTATATACGTTTATTAATTTCAAAGTAGTATGAAAATAACGTATGGCATAGTGAACAAAGCACTTGAACAGTTTCCAAGAATAACCGGTTCAAATCCGTGCTACAATCAAATTTATACATGGTTTATAAAAGTCATATCCAGTATCCCTACATCTCACTTAAGTTGCTCTTAAACCCCAATAATAAAGATCATGTTTTACGACCCCAACGCGACCCCAGCGAGTTTGATTGGCAAATACTTTATGCTGACTCTACCGGATATTAGAGTTATTACAAGCAAAGCTACTTGTAGATAAGTAAATTACAAACGTGAGTTTTTCAGCCGGATATCGAATCTTATGGAGCCTTTTGATCTTGGATGTACTTGTATTCCTCTATGAGATTGTAATTTTGTTTTGGAAAAATTGTCCTTTTTTTTAGGTTTCCACTGTATCTGAATATTAGGGTAAACAACTTTCTGCCATTTTTTCATGATATTCCATGTTGGGAAACAGGACTCTACTATAAAGTTTCACTGTAGTCGATTCTGTCTGTCTGTCTGGCATGAAAGCGTAACAAACAAACTTACATACAGATTTATAATATTAGTAAGATGTATCCGAGGAACGATTTATCGAGGTAGATTATATTAATTACTTTTTTTAACTTCAACTCATTAAATATTTAATTCCTCCGAGTGGAAATCGAACTCACAACCGCGTTTAAAGTCGCACTCTTGTGCGACAACCTGCTGCGCCCCGACAACTTCATCAAGGAAGGTTGCGGATATACTACATAACGCTAATCAATCTAGCTTATTGTACCTGAGAATGTGTCATATGTCATGTGTCACGAGTTATGTTCCATGTATTATGTGTCATGTATCATGTGCCAGGTATCATATTTCATATAAAAATACCTAATAATTTCCATTCGACGCTAAACGCTAGTTATACATAGCTACACTACAATAATACTCTATACAAGGTAACCAGTAAACCACGTATCGCACTCTACACGTTATAATGACACACCGGCGCCCGAGCGAGGAAATGAATCGGGAAAGTTTAAATGTAGTTATGGTTAGGCCAGGACAGATGTAAGGGTATTTTTACATTGTTCTACGTATTTTGTATTTTTTTTATTTTTTTTAATAAAAAGTGTTGAGTCAATCTTGAAAATTCGGTAGCACCAGGTTTTGTTTCTTGTCTGCCTCGTGACCAGAGCGAGAAAATGAACATATTAAATATTTCATTCCCTCAAGTGAGATTTGAACCCACAACCGTCGCGCTCATACTCGCGCACTTGTGCCCCTGATCACGATGGCTTTTCTTTCATTTTAAGTAAGTTTAATAAAAACTGAATGTTTTAACACTAGACACTAACTGTAGCATATTCGGTTTATAATAAAACAAGATTTCGGTGTAAAGAAAACAAAATTTAACTTAACATAAATGTCTATAGAAAGTTAAATTTGGAAGACATTTTAGTGCTCAAAAGGACAAAAATAGCATATATTAGAGCATTTAGACAATTACCAATTAGCAGGGTCACCCTTGAATCCAAGTAGTAAGTGAGAAAAGAATAAATTATAATAACATAAAAAAAATAAGCATTTGTTTTTATTACAAAGAATTAATTAACACTGTCGTAGCGCAAATAATTGCTTATATTCAAACTAATTGCAGGTTCAAATCTGGATCCGCCGGTGTTATGGAAGAATCCCTGGCCCCCGTAGCTCTGGTCTGTGGCGGTCGAGGCGGAGCACTGTGAGGTTTTAGTAGGTAGTGGCTGACATTTGCTGGTCCATGAGTCCCACATAACACGCTCGAGTCGGTAAATGGAAAAAAATATGGAAAGAGAAACGACAAAGAAAGTTTTCTAATAGTGAAGAACGAAAACTATAACTTCGTTACCAGTGATAAAGAAAAATACCAAAAAACACGCTATAAAGTACTATAGAATGTGAGTACTAAATTAGTAGCTTCTATAATTTCTACTATTCTGATCCTGGATCCATCATCAGACCAGCTCGATGAATCCACACTATAGTATTGTTATAGAAGAATCTAGATCATGACAATCGGTATAAGTGGGTCAAATTGAGTTTCTCAGATTTTATTGCATAGTTTCAAATCGACTCAACAAAATCTTATTAAAAATTATTTCATTTGGAAACTCTTTGTAGTCAACAATATTTTTCACTACTTTGTTTTTCATATATTTTTATTTATGTAGTTTTACTGTCAGGTGTGTGACCTGCTTTATACAATTTCTAACTCTATAGCTATTTTGAATGTCTACTCTAGAGTAGAAATTTTAATGAAGTTAATAATAAATTTAATACAATTTTTATGATAATTATTTAAAAAAATAAAATAAAGCTTTACGCTGTATTTCGAACAGGTAACGTGGAAACCTAGTGTTAAAACACTCCCTTCTTATTAAAATACTTGCCTTCACCACTTTCTGCTGAATTGTTGGGACATTCTCGTTAATCTGTAACAGAGTGAGGAAATGAAAATATTAAATATTTCATTTCCTCGAGTGGGAATCGAACCTATAAATGTTTAATGTCACACGCTTGTGCGCCTGCACTTCGACTGGCCTCTCTCTTCTTTACCTAAAATATAGGGTTTAGTACCTAACGTATAGGGTTGGTTTGATCACATTAAATTCATACTATCACTCAACGCCTTTAGTTTAGCATAATTGATTCAATTCACTGAGGGGTAAAATACACCACAAAGCTGTTCAAATCTTCATCCCTCAAACATTGGGTTTTGTTGGAACTAAATTAACATTGAAACCAGTTGTTTATCTCCACTTTGTTTATTTTGTAAAAACCGTAATTGTTATTTTTAACTTTTAAGTCTATAGTTAAAGACGCGTCCATGTCCATACGCGCGATCTCACAAGCCGCTACCCTTTGCAAAAATAGTATGTACTCCACTTCCACATACGCTTTGCTTCTATAATGTTCAGTATCTTTAATTTTTGTGGCGAAATTTCTTCGGAGGAGGGAAGTTGCGTCCCTAAACGCAAATTTAATAAATTATTTTGTTTTAAATTTCGACCGTGGTATATGAGACCGCGTGTTCATTATTTCCATATGGAAAATCTAATTGCGATTGTTTTTTGATTTAGGTATGTCAAAATGTCTAAAAGTTGATTACGTGCGAGTCGCACTCCCCCACTGATACTTTCATTCCTATCGGGATTGTAGGTCAATGGAAGTATAATTTGTAAAAGTTTATCATCTTAAGTTTGCGGGCATATGGACTCATTTTGTTTGAAAGAACTATAAATATAAATTTGTAATTATTTTGTTTATAAATACATATAAACTTTCACTTTTCGGATTTTTTTTATTAGTGTTGTAAGTTCTCACTTTATGCCAAATTTTATAACTGTAGGCTCACGGGAAGTACCCTTTAGGTTTTGATTATGGCGCGATAACATACAAAATACAGTAAAATCGTTGCATAAACGCTCGTAGCTTTTGGGCTTGCTTAATTTTTTTCTGAGCTTTCTAGGGACCATAGATCTAAATATTTGGTATTTATATCAGCTCGAAACCTCCACGTAATCTCAGGATCGATGGGAGTACGTAGTGTCTTAACACTAGACTCCCTCTGTTTACCCTGCTACATGCGGCATGAACAGCATGAAGCTGATAAGAATATTGTGGCACGGCCGAAAGTATCTGACAAGAAGTGGGTGTGGTTTCGATCTTAGCTGCCGGAAACTACGTATTCTCATTTTCTCACTTTGACAAGTCAAAACGAAGCGTTGATTTCATGATTCAATACTCAATGCTTTGCATTTTTATAGAAAACAGAGAAAGTCTTTCGAATAAATTTTAAACATTACAAAACCAAATCAGATCTGGTCTTAACCAATAAAATTACTTTTATTTATTTCAAAGATACAATTCCAAGTGGATAATAAAACGTTAAGCACACTGAGGACTAACCGAATGAAAATAAAACCAGTCATAATGTTAGGAGCAAGGATCGTAAACCAAGAGTGCATTAGCTATACCAATGAGGAACTACGGTTTAGAATTAAAAGAAATCTTTATATTTTTACGCCGTTGAAAGAGAGAGAGAGAATAAGTGTTAAAACATTTTTTTCTATAATTTGTCTCATTTTTCTAACGCAAAAGCTGACTTTAAACGTGAATTATGGGTTTGATTTCCACTTGAAACTACCAAGACACCATTCAAAAGGCGAATATGGACCAAAAAAGTGGAGCGAGTGACATACTCTAACCTTAACATTAGATCCTTGTCTTACTACTTTGCCTAGATGGCTACATGCGGGGTAATTTTTTTTGTGTTGATTTTTAGACGAGAAGTGGAAAAACTGTTTTGGTCTTACAATCCCGACCTACCTAAAAATTTCTAAGTCCAAGAATTTATTAACCTGTGCATTGTTTGTCAGTCACTCAGTAACGAAAGAGTTTTATAATAAACAGACAAAAGAAAATAATTCAGTTTGTGTTTGACATAATTCTAGTTCATAGAAACAAACAAATATAAAACCAAAAACGCTATTTGAATGGAATAAAAACAAAAGTATTCTAAATTCACAAATGTGCTAAAATTCTGAATGAAGATTCACAAAAAATATATTTTTCAAGCCGAAAAACGTTATAATATGTTCTGTTAGAAACATACAGTCTATGTATCTACATTCATTAAGAAGCAGCTTCTCGCTTTTTCCCACATATAGAAGAAACCTAGGAACTTAATGTTAAGACACTCTGTTCTCTATTTAGACACTACTTTCCGCCGAGTTCTGGAGTTCTTTTTGTTAATATCACTGTATAAATGTAATATATAAAATAAATATTTAATGGATTTTGACTCTAAGCATAATAATTATAATATTAGTTGAAATTTCTGATGACAAAATCGAAACGTTACTAGTTATGTTCTATTCATATTCATATTAACTACTAGGTACAAGAAAACAAAATTCAACATAAATCAGCTTCACGCTATATCCTGCACACAGCAGGGTAGGCAGAGGGAACCTAGTGCTAAGACACTCCCGTTCCCTACTTTCTGCCGAATTCTGGAGGCATTGCGTGTTGACTCTTTCTCTCACTCAACGCCGCGCTTAAAAAAATCCATACAAACACATAAAATTATCTCTCAAGAGATAAAAATAACTAAGTCATTTCCAAACGACTAACTCAATTATGTCTTCAAAGCTTCACGTAACCTATTTACCGCTACCCTCATGGTAATAATATATATTCATAAGCTTACAAAATACGTAGAGTCTCGAATGTGCTACACGTATTTTATATAGTCAAAAACATTTTATTTTTATTTTTAGCAAGGGAATCTAGTGTTAATATACTCCGTTCCTATTAAGAGACTTCTGTTCTCCACTTTCCGCCAAAATCTGAAGGCATTGCGTATTAATTGGTTTAACTCAAATCCGCTTTATCTCTTTACCAGAGAGAGCAAAAGAAAACTTTAAATATTTTACTGTCTTGAGTGGGAATCGAACTCACAATCTGTCGCGTCACGCTTGTGCTTCTGTGCCACGACTGGCTTCAAATATGTAAAAGCAAATTATTTAATTTTATTATTTTTAATTTTTTTATAGCTTTACACAGTACATTCAGTAGGTACGCGATACACAAAAATACAGAGGGAACTTAGTGTTAAGAAACTCCATTATCACTTTCTGTACAATTTTTGAGATAACGCGTGTTGAGTGGTGGAACTCGTCGCCGAAATGAAAATAATACATCGCTCAAGTGAATATAGAACCTTCAACCGACACAGGCAGTCATAGTGGGGCAGTGGAACAAACGTGTGACTATAAATGCGACGGCTCTGGGTTCGATTCCCACTCGGGAAAATGAGTGATTATTCATTTTTTTTTTACTCTGCTAACAAGGTAAAACGGGGCGAGTTGAGTTTCGTCACTAGGAAATTCAGCGGAAAATGGGAAACATAGTATTTTAACACTAGCCTCCTACGAGCCTGCTACGAGTATATGCGGGATACAGCGTGCAATCAAAATTGAAATATACAATTTAAATTCAAACATGAAAGCAAAACAACTAGCATTTCGATACAAAAAAACTCGACACATACATAAACACATACACACAAAGGCTTATTACAATACGTAAGACGCTGTAAGAGGTTTGCGCGAAACGCTTCCGGCGGTCTTCTCGGTGTACAATGAAAGAAATGCAAAATGAGATGTTGAAGATGAGAACTTTTTAATATTTTGTATCGTGGCTTCTAAATTTGTATAATAATGTACTGGGTTTTATGTCTGTCTGTCTCTCTGTGACAAGTGAGTTTGTATGATTATTTTAGTATGTTAGTTTATTTTACAATGGTTTATTTTATTATACTATATACTAGGTATTTTCTTGAAATAATAATATATCTTGTTATGAAGTGGATTTTTATATGGAAGAATGAAAATATTTTTTAATTATAATAAATATGCTTGTACGTAGCGGCGTTAAGTTCTATTCACTCTGTTGAGTGATAGAGCTTAACGCCGCTAATATTTGAGATTTTGCAATGCGTACTTAATTCATGGGAAAGTTCTCTTTGCCGCTGGAGGCTGAAAAAAAATTCGTACGTATCTATATCTTTATATATCTCCTCCGTTTCTGCGTGACAGACGGGCAACGCTCTGCCAACACTGCAAGGTGAAGAACTTTCAATTTTAGCATGCAGTTTCCTTGGGGAGTTTAGGACCGAAATACAATTCTCTAAAATTCCTTCGAATTGTCGAATTATGTTGTTTTGTCTAATAAAAGAAAAACTGAATTTAAAATTAAAATTAAATTAGCTTCACGCTGTATCCCGCACACAGCAGGGTAGGCAGAGGGAACATAGTGTGAAGACACTCCGTTCCCTACTTTCTGCCGAATTCTAGAGGCATTGCGTGTTGAGTGGCAGAACTCAACGCCGCGCTTAACCTCGACACCAGTGCGAAGAAATGGAAATATTTCATCTCCTCGAGTGGGGATCGAACCCACAACCAGTCGGTTTTACAGTCACACCTCGTGCCGCTGCGCCACGACCGGCCTTACTGAATTTAAAGTTGTAGAATAAAAAAAAATCGTTGCGTTTCTTTTTTTTTTTGTAAATTACATTTATTTTAATATATATAACATGTAGGTACGAGGTAAGATATAGAATTGTATTAAAAAACTTAACAAAATATTTTTGATATTTTTAAAGTGTTGTTCCACACTTGAGACAAAAAAATATTTGTTAAGAAAACGTATAAAAATTTGAACGTAGCGGAATTCGAACCTGCGCCTCTGGGGCGGTTTCCAAGAGTCGCGCGCGAAAATAAGTACCTACTTAGCTTACCATAAGTTTTGAAGCTGTCCTGCGACTGTAAACATGACGGTTATGGGTTCAATTCCCTCTCGACATGAAATATTTAAGATTTTCACTTCTTCGCTCTGGTAACTTGGTAAAGCGCGGTTTTAAGTCATGCTACTCAACAAGTAATGCCTCCAGAATTCGGCGAAAAGTGAGGAACCGAATGGGGAACGAGGAACTCAACACTAGTTTTCCCAGGATCCCCCATCTTACTAGCAACAGAGTAGCAGGTTTGTGCGGGATACAGCGTGAATCTGTAAAAAGTTTTTCTCTGTGATTTATATTTTTTCATTATTAATATTATCTATATATTTCTCAGTATAATATGAAACTATTAGACTTCTTTAGACCACCATATAACCGTAGTTTCCGACAAACGGTCGCAGATGTACATCCTGTTGTAACGCTCTACTGAGTTTTTGTCGGTTCCAAATAGACCGAAGGAAAGCTACAAGTAAAACTTTATATGTCAACCTTCGTACTGTTCTTAATTACTTTTATGAAAGTTTTTGATTGATCAGCTTCACAGCAGGATAGGCAAAGGGAACACAGTGTTAAGACACTCCGTTCTCCACTTTCTGCCGGATTCTGGAGGCATTGCGTGTTGAGTGGCAGAACTCAACGCCGCGCTTGTCCTCGACACCAGAGCGAAGAAATAGAATTATAAATTTAAGTAAATATTTCATCTCCTCGAGTGGGGATTGAACCCACAACGTCGATTTTACAGTCACATTTTGTGCCACTACTCCATAACTGGCCTCAAGTTTTTTAAACATTTTAATAATTATAGTTCAAAGTATTGAATATAATATATTCGAATTTTATGTCCGTCGGATAAACGGCCGTCGTGGCGCAGAATACAAGGATGCAACTGTAAACGCGACGGTTATGGGGTCGATTTACAAACAACACGCAAAATTACTAAAATTCAGCGTAAAGTGAGGAATAAGAAGTGTTCTAATGGGTTACTTCTATTGAGGTACGTCTTTATCCCAGGTTCCTAGGTTCCCAAGAATGAAGCTGAAAAAAATTACTTATCGTACTTCATCAATTACTAATTAGTACACGTAGCTACAATTAAAATCAATCATTGCACATAAGTGATTAAATACTTACTAATATGAAATTTTTATGTCAGTTTTCCTTATATAGTGCTCAAACCACAATAATATTTCAAATTTCAAATAAAAAATCTAAAATTGACCTAAAAATTAACCCACATTCCATTACCCAGCTAAAACATTACACTATCTCCACATCAGTTGGGTCATTAGTTATTAGAGAAAATCTCTATCTATTTTAATCGAGCGTTATCCCTAAAGACCGCGTATTAGTTCACAATGTTTTCGAAGCTATCAAGCACATTGTTCGCTAAGTTAATTACATTGGGGCCACGTTTCAATACCGGTAGTGGGGATTTTTTAAAAAATTACCCATCCACTTTGAAATTTATCTTGAAATTTCAATACCGGTAGTGGAGATTTTTAAAAATTTACCCATCTACTTTGAAATTTATCTTGAAATTTATCTTGAAATTTATCTTCGGATCTCACTGGAAGCTGCTGGTGGAAAATAGTGATTAGATTGGTAGTTTGTTACATTATTACTTAATGAGGCGTTTTCTTTTCAGCGGTGTTTCGATTTTGTTAAATTTTGTTAATTTCTACAAAATATATGTAATCTATAAATATAAATATAATTTACCAAAACCATCATCCTAAGCCATTGTGGCTCAGATGCGCAAGCGAGCAACTGTAAACGTATCGTATATATGGCGGGTTCGACTTGAAGAAATGGGTAATTTTTTTATTTCATTTTGAAAATTCAGCGAACAGTGGGGAACAAAGTGTCTTAACATAACGTCCTCTATACCAACCCTGTTTCATGCGAGACACAACGTGAAGCTGAGAGAGAATTAAACTTTTTAGCTCCACGCTGTATTCCAATCAACATGAGAAGCTTAGCCTTAAGAGTCTCCGTTCTCCACTTAACAATAATTTATTCGTATACAATAAATATATTGTATTATTTTAGAGACCAGTCGTGGTGCAGCGGCACGAATTGTGATTATAAAACCGACTGGTTGTGGGTTCGATCCCCACACGAGGAGATGAAATATTTACTTAAATTTATATTTGCATTTCTTCGCTCTGGTGTCGAGGTTAAACGCGGCGTTATGTTTCGCCACTCAACACACAATGCCTCCAGAATTCAGCAGATAGTGGGGAACGAAGTGTGCAGGATACAGCGTGAAGCTGATTTAATTTAATTTGATTTTATTCTGTCAAATTTATCCCTTTCCTTCAATTGTAATATATTGATTGTATTTAAACGTTTAGATTTAGCGTGATACCTGGATTTAGTATAGATTTATCATCGTCACTAAGCTTAGCATCCTGCAGAAATCCTCAATATAAAAATAAAACTAAAAGTTACAACATGTTAACGTTTATTTTCATCTTATCGAAATTTTAAAGGATAAAGGTATCGAAGTATCGAAGCCTTAATATTGCCATAATTTTTAAGCGAGTTATTTATTTTTAACCTGTTCAAATAGTAAAAAAGGCCAGTCGTGGCGCAGAGGCACAAAGTGTGATTTTAAACGCGACTGGTTGTGAATTTGATCCCCACTTGAAGAAATAAAATATTTATTTAAATTTATATTTTCATTTCTCCGCTCTGGTGTCGAGGCAAAGCGCGACAATGAATTCCACCACTCAACGCGCAATGCCTCCAGAATTGGGCGGAAGGTGGAGAACAGAGTGTCCTAACACTATGATGGTTCCCTCTGCCTACCCTGCGGGATACAAATACCCACTCAGAGTAATAAGTTATTTTCATGCCACGATACTAAGCTCTGCCAATTATCGACACGCAGCGTTTAGTATCGGAATGGAAAGTAGCGAACCCTACTCCACTGTACGCATAATAGAAGTTCAAACTATAGAAAAAAATATTATCTTGTAAACTTTGAACCCACAACTATTACTTTTAATCAAATATGACAAAACCGTACCACAAGGATCCCAAAACATTTATTTCAACAAATATTCTCAACTCATGCGATAATTTAGACTAAAGTCCTTGATCACGTCGTACACGTAAAATTGGCTTATATATCCTTTCAAGATTGCCTATCTCTCGCAAGATCGAGAATGAATGTTATTTGTATACCGTTTGAAGCCGTGTCTTTTGATGGGTCGGAATATTTTTCATGTTTAAGATGAATTTATGGTGAAATTTACACAAATACATTCATCCTATCGTGCTTGTTTTTGATGTGGTATAGCAAATTTTCGATTATGATTGTATGATTTATTTATTATGTTTATTGACAAGTTCTTACAATGTAAATTACGAGATTATACTAAAAAAATGCCTTCAGCTTGCCTTTTTAGGGTTCCGTACCCCGAAAGGAAAAAGTCGAATCCTCATAGGATCAAGCTGATAAAATTAATTTCAAATACTCAGACACTCTATTGTCTTGTAGCTGTGAAAAAACTTCTAAGCTAACGCAATCAAATGGTACTGCCGTTTATGCCGCAAAATCTGCAAATTTTCGAAACTCTCAAGAGAATCAAAACCTACAAAAACCTACGGGAAGTATCCCGTGACCCCAGAATATTGAAATTTGGTACGAAGCAACGTCTAGTTAGCATAAATAATTCATATATTATCATCATATATTAAAAATATTTTTAATAATATTAAATTACTACCCTTTTCCTCATGATCGTGTAAAGGTATTAAATTAAAATTCATATCAAATACTCAGGTCTCCAGGTTTGTACAGAACCCATAGTGCGCGAGTCCGACTTGCACTTGTCCGTTTTTCTCAGCTTTATGCTGCATATAACAGGTAGAGTGATCTTAGTGTTAAAACACTCCATTTCTACTTTCCTGTCTTGATACCAACTAGAACGAAGAAATGAAAATATTAATAAATAATAATTAATTCCCCCTATTAAGAATCGAACCCACAATCATTGCGTTACAGTCACACGCCACGACAAAATTTATCCTGGTCTTAATATTTGTTAAAGATCGGCTGTGCTATTGATACCTTCTGTTATTTTTTTCATAGAAGCAGAGTGAAGTCATAGGCAACTTATTCTATTTCTTTTTTCCTTTTGTTTGAATTTGTTATACAGCGGGAGGAAATGGCAACAAGTCAGACAGCTGCTCAGTCGTCCTCATTCTCTGGACAACCTCATTCTTTGTATTAACTTCACTTACAAGAAAATCTCTTTCTTGGAACAACTTTCTCACTGTTTTACTGTCAGGCTAGTTCTGTTGAAATTTGAAAATATATATACCTAAAATAGCAGGGTAATGTAGCAAATTTTCCCTACCTAGTATTTAATATTACAAAGTCGTCAAATACTGTTAATAATAACGTGAAAAGAAAAATTACTTGTTAGTCTTGGTGCAGGGGCATAAGCGTGTAACTGTAAACGCGACAGGTGGTGGGTTCGATTCTCAATCGAGGAAATGAAATATTTTATATTTAATACTGGTATCTGATATCTGGTGAATGAGGTAAAGCGCGGCGTTGAGTTCCGCCACTCAATATACAATGCCTACAGAACTCAATGCAAAATGCGGAATGGAGAGTCTTGATACTAGGTACCTTCTCCCTACCCTGCCGCATACGGCGTGAACATAAAAAAAATTAAACATCCTAAAATTCCTAACTAAATTTACAATGTAAGGCATATAATTTAAATTCTTTTCTACGTGACCTTTTTCGTGCATAAGGGCTCGTTCACATCAAACAATGCAAGTACTTTACAGTTCTAGACTTCAGGTCCACTCAAAACTCTTGTAGCACTCAACAAATAGCTGTGACTGCGAGTGGCAAGTAACCCACGTTGGTCTCTTAGTGGTGCTAATTAAATTTTAAATGCGAGATATAATTATGAAAGTTGGACTATTTTTTGTAGATTTAGGTTGTTTTTCTCTCGTATAGCACGGTAGATGGAGGAAACTAGGGCAGGATAGTGTTAAGACACTCTGTTTTCTACTTTTCTTTTCACTTATTGTCGAATTTTTTAAGTTTTGCGTGTTGACTTGCTGATATCAATGCCGTGTTTTGTTAACGAAAAGCGAAGATGTACCTTAACAGAACACTATAGTAGTTAGTTGAAATGTCATATGTTGAAATTTTTTTTTAATGTGAATGAACTAAAAAAGTAGGTTCTGTAATATTAAGGTAGAATATTTTAAGTAGATGTGCAAAAAAATCTATAAAAACTGCTCTGTAAAAAAAAAAATGTAGTTGTTTTCCTTTTACTCTCACGCTACATCGCCCACACTAAGCAGGACAGGCAGGGGAAACCTAAGAACCAAGTAATACTACAGCGATTAGGAGAAATGAAAAAATATATAATTCATATCTAGATTGGGAATCAAACCCACTCAAAAATAGTGCTATTCATTATTTAATTTTTTTGACGCCAGTCGTAGCGCAGTTGCACAAAGTGTGACTGTAAAATCTACTGGTTGTGGGTTCGATCCCCACTCTAGGAAACTGAATATTTATTTACATTTATATTTTCATTTCTTCGCTCTGGTGTAGAGGCAAAGCGCGGCCTTGAGCTCCGCCACTCAACACGCAATGCCTCCAAGACTCGGCGGATAGTAGGAAACGGAGTGTCTTAACACTAGGTTCCCTCTACTGTATGCGGGATACAGCGTGAAGCTAAAAAAAAATTACCATTAATTATAATAAATCATTATGAACAACTCTTAATCGGTATCAATAATAACACGTATGCCTATAACTCATACAAAAGCCAACCATGTTTCTGCTTAACGCCATATAATAATTTTGTGCAAGACATCTTTATGACAGATACGGGAATATGTGACCGAGATAGTTACTTCACATACAGATTTCATTTAATGTAAGTGCGTGACTGAACTAAGTAGTTAAGTCTTTGAAATGTATGAAATGACTTTTTGGGTGTTTTTTTCCTTATTTTAGGTATATGTTTAGAGGTTAGTTGTAGCGCAGGGGCACAAGCATGTAACTGTAAACGAGGTAGGTTCTGGGTTCGATTCTGACTCGGTAACGAGGTATAGCAAGGCGTTGAGTTCCTCGGCTCTTAGCACACAATGCCTTCAGAATTCGGCGGATCTGAAAGTGTCATAATATCAATGGAGTGTCGTAACACTAAGTTTTCAGTTTCTTAACACTAAGTTTTCAGTCTCTCTGCCTATCCTGCAATGTGCGGGATACAGCGTCAAACTAAAAAAAAATAGAAATACTTTAAACTTTAGTCTTGATACATTCTGTTTTCCATTTTGAATTCTTTAGAGGCAAAATCTGCACTTAATTAAATTAGACCATACTCATAGAAATAATATTAAAGTACTAACTACCTATTAATATTTTTTTCGTTGGACACCTTACAACTTTGCTACAATAGACATCAAATATACAAAACTATACCAAAAAAGAATAATTTATAATTAACATTTACGTACATATTAACTTAAGCATCACGTGTGACTGATTCTTGCGCAACTCAACACCGTACTTATAAATGCTTATGATTACTTAAAAATCTACAATTATTACTTACATACTTTTATATGGACGTAAATTTAAATATCTTTACACTATGTTATTATACATAATATGATATGTGAATACATGTCATCATTTTCCTTGAGGCTTATCCTGACTGACATGACTGACACTCAAGCCTAAACACCACCGTATACAGGCAAGATTAGGCCGAAATGCATTCTTGCATAAAATAACACTATGTACTGTTACGTCCCACTTGCCCAGTGACCGTGTACTATATTTACAGGGTAGTTTCACAAAAGGGGTTGAAGTTGACAAAGAAATATTAATGTTTTTATTAGATAAGTTTCGCTACAACGCTATGTTATATTTAAGTTCCTTGGAAATACGAATAGTAGTTACAAACTTTGTTTGTGAAATCATATATGCTATTTATTTTGGTCGTTCGTTGTGATGGTTAGAGGTTTTAAAGGTAGTAGGTTCGATTTTAAAACAGGATATATGCTTTGTTAAAAAGTCAAGAATATAGGTTTGATTTATTATTGGCAATATCAATATTTAAAATATTTTTAGTTTTATGGATTTCGATAGTATTTAGGGGTTTGAAATAAGGTATTAATAGATAATAGGCTAGTAAAATATATTTTTTTAATAATAACAAGTACAATCGTTATACATAAATATAGTATCAAAATGGTAAAATAAAACTAAAACAATATTTTAGCTTTACGCTTTATCCCGCACATAGCAGAATATAGAGGCAGTATTCACCGAATTCTGGAGCCATTATGGGTTATTGGCGGAACTCAACGCCGCGCTCTACCTTGTTACCATAGCACAAACAACAAATTGACCCATTCAAATCAAAATTGACCCATTTAAAATTTAAAACACAACCTAAGTACCAGCTTTTAAAAGCCACATAAAACAAAACTCTTAACAAAAATCGACCAAAAGGATCTAAATACATTTCACAGCCATTTAATTAAACGGTATAATGTAAGCAAAATATAAAACCTTAGCAATGAAAACACACAATCGTACTAAACCCTAGTTAAAATTGTCACATTTCCACCGCATGTGAGCATTCAAAACGTGTTGAAAAGCAAATGTCGGAGATCAAACGATTCTAACATTTATTCTAATGGAGTTAAAAGTCATAATTCCGTGTTAAAAAGTCGTGTGTGCTCCAATTTTATTCAAAAATCTCGGGTTTGGGGACGTATAAGGCTGTTTGTCATCTTTTCTTGTCATTTTGGGATATTTTCGGATATTAGGTAGAGTATAAAGCGTCGCAGAGCGACGTGTATGGATCTTTTTGAATGCTTATATTTAGTTATGGAACTCTCAAGTTATGAGCAATGTATTCTACAGATCATAGCAGGTTGAATTTGAAAATAGTAATTTAAAAAATAATTCAATTTCAAATAATTGGCAACTGGGGACGATTTACCTAGTTATATTGTACTAAATACTACCTAGTTATAGTTACTAAATTGCAATATATCCGATTTAAATTCAACTCCGAAACTCAACTCCGCCCGTTTTTCAACAACAAAGTGAAGAAAAATATCAAATATTTAATTTTCCTTGAGTGGAAATCGAACCCATAACCATCACGTTTAGAGTCATTCAGTATTTCATTTATAACTTACAAAATTATATATGTCATCTATATATATAAAAGGACTTGTGCTGACTGACTGAGGTAAGACGCACGCAGAGCCGTAACCGCTGATGGTAGAAACGTGAAATTTGGGCAGATGTTTATTTTCATATTCTGGACATCCACTAAGAAGGGAATTTGAAAAATTTTAACCCTAAAGGGATGAAATAGGGGTTGAAAGTTTGTATGGAAAAAAAATATAATCTGTACCGATTTTTATAAAATTTGAAATTCAGACTCTTAAAAATATTTCATTGAACACGTGTTTCATGGTTTTTAAGAATTCACCCCCTAAGGGATCAAATAAGGGGCTGAAAGTTCATATGGAAAAATCTTTAAATTACCACCGATTTTTATAAAAAAATAAATTCAGACTGTTAAAAATATTTTATTGAACACGTGTTTCGTGGTTTTTTTAGAATTCACTCCTAATAAGCGGGCGAAGCCGCGCGCGCCCTCTAGTTAGAAAAATAAAACCGTTAAAAGTAAAAATAAGAATATAAAATTTCTTAACGATTCATACTACGAGTATCTATCTATCTATAATAGTTCGGTTCCCAACCATAAAAAGTTACCGCATAAAGTACTTTATAGGCATTGTTTATATGTCGGTTGTGGTTATAACTTTTGTGACCATAAAATAATAGTTTAAGAACGAATTTAGTGATACTGCTTTGGCATAAATAAGAAAGTAACTAAAGAATTAAATATGTTTCCAAATTAAAAATAAAATAAAAATCAGCTTCACGCTGTATCCCGCACACTGCAAGGGTAGGCAGAAGGAACCTAGTGTTAAGACACTCTGTTCCCCATTTTCTGCCGAATTCTGGAGGCATTGCGGGTTGAGTGACAGAAATCAACGCCGCGCTTGTCCTCGACACCAGAGCGAAAAAATAGAAGTATATATTTAAGTAAATATTTCATCTCCTCGAGTGGGGATCGAACCCACAAGCAGTCCATTTTATAGTCACACTTTGTGCCCACGACTGACCTCAAAATTAAACTATTATTTTTTTTTAATATTAATTATTATTAATATTTACGTTGGGTCTCGAAGTCGATCAGATACATACATTAACGCTTTCAGTGTTAGCCCTAAAAAAATCAATTCAGCTGTTCCGGAGATCATACCGAACATGCAGAAAGACATACACAAAAGTTTTTTTAAAAAATTGGTTGTTTGTACTCACTGCTACTTTATTTCTATATATAGATAATTCTCTTACAAAGAAAAGAATTCCTTTAGCTCTATTTGATATTAAACTTATATTATTAATTGAAACATAACACCTCGATTAATCTTAATTAGTTTATGTAAGCAAATTGAACCAAGAACATGGAGTTTGTCGTGTTATCGTATATCATAACAAATTGGCATAGATGTACTCGTAGAGCTGGGATGTTAATAGCCTAGAATTACAAGTTAGATGTAGTGGGTTCAGTCCTAGTTGTGACAAATAGTAATTTTTTTTCAGCGTCACGCTGTATCCTGCAAATATTAGGTAGAAGGAACATAGTGTTAAAATAATCCGTTCTTCATTTGTCGCCATTGTCGTTTTCCATGTGGAGTGGCGGAATTCAAAGCAGAAAACAAAAATAATAATTATTTTTTTAAAAAAGAACTAAACGACGGCCTCATCATATAGTTAGCTTCACGCTGTATCCCGCAAACACCAGGGTAAGGCAGAGGTAACCCGAGAACTTGGTGTTAAGACACTTCCGTTCTCTACATTCCGCAAAATTCTGAAGGCATTGCGTGTTGAGTTTCGGAACTTAATACTGCACTTTGCCTCGTTACATAGTGAGAAAACCAAAATATAAAAATTTCCAAAGTGTAAATCGAACCCACAACCGCCACGTAAAAAACGAATTATTAGATATATAAAAAAATATCCTAAATAAACATAAACAACCTCAGTCTTAGAAATCAAATCCATCAACCACCACAACAGACACTACTAATTGAGCTTATATAAACTTCCTCAAAGGAATATGATACCAACTTCAAACTTACGAAGTCTATAGTATAATAAGCAATGGTAACAGAGGAACCACGTCAACCGATACTATTACGATTTGCATTCCTCCAAAGCCTATTTCAATGAAACCAGTCAAAGTTAGTACAAAGAGATCTTAGAAGGTTGTATGGAACGTAGCATTGATGATTTATGTCCGATTGGTACAAATAAATGTATAATATAAATTGTTATAGTGGGGAACGGAGTGTCTTAATACTAGGTTCCCTCTGCCTACTCTGCAGTGTGTGGGATACAGCGTGAAGCTGATTTTTCTTTATTATATGGATTAAGACACTTGTGTTAATGGAAATGAAATGTCCTAATAGGTTCCTAGGTTCCATCTATATACGCTGCTATATACGGAATACAGCGCGAAGCTAAAATAATAAAATACATGAAATAAATTTACTAGAAAAGATGAAATGCTGGACATTGTAGATATTGTGAGTTTAAAATAATTTAGTATTTAGAATTCATGTGCTTTTTCAATCAATTTGTCATATAATTTGAATTCAAGTGTGTGGTATAGTGAACAGTATAGTGAACAGAGTTTAACTTTTAGTTTAACTCTGTTCCACTATATACATGATACGACTATATATATGATAGTTGTTGGTTCGATTGTTATTTGGGGGAATGAATAATTTATTTTTTCCACCTTGGCAACAAGAAGCAAGGCGTCAGTTCATTCAGAGTAGAACGACGAAGGGGGAGAAACGGGAAGACGGAGTGTCTTTGCACTAGGTTCACCCTGCTTACCGTGCTAAGCAAGAAAAAGCAAGCGAGAGCTTTTTCCGAAATTAATCCTGAAAACTTTGAACATTTTATTAGTCGACTTGTAACTATTCAACTTTGTACAGATTACTTGTAAATCAACATCATCTCGGAACTTTGCAGATGTACGTTTGCAGCTTAAATGGCACTACAATAATATAGTATTATAAAGCTGTTCTGATAATGGAACCGGGACCTGAAGAGTGGAACTCTTCATAGGTATTTAGTATAGGCTCATATAATTCATAGCTCCGAGCACATACCATAGCAATTAGTATAGAAAAACCAGTTTTTTACTTTATCTCATCTATACATTATTTTAGCTGTACTATATACAATTTCTATACACACAAAACAAGGCTATATTCTGCGTAAATTCAGCTACAGTGGAAGCTGAATATTTTTCCCACAAGTGTCGCTACGGTAGAAACATTCTTTGTAGTGTTCGTGACTTGACAGTGACATGTCACGGTACAAGCCTCTGTTCTGACGTAGAGCTCTCATACATTAAGACCGCTTTTGCTTTATTTAGAGGCAACTTTGAAGACATGTTTGGTTATTCGTAGAGCGTATTTTAATTGGGTGGTTTTGTTTTGTGTGAAATTGTTTAGATGTAGGGTAACGTGATAAAAAGCTTTTTTTTAGATTCACGTTGTATCCCGCACAAGGCAGGCATGGTAGGCAGAGTAAACCAGGTTCCCTTTACGTAACCCAGACGCTTCATTCCCATTAAGATACTTCCCGCAATCCGAATTTTCCGAATTCTGGAGGAAGTGTTAATGTGATAAGGAATTTGCTGACACTGAACCCATGGCTGCCTCTGTCTAACCTGCTTTGTGCAGGATACAGTGCAAAGCTAAAAAAAAGATAATGAAACACTAGCTCCTCTAAATGGGAAATGAACCCGCAATCACCACGTACACGTACGTACAGTTAAACTATGTAACTGCTACACGCAACACGAAAAACAGTTTCATTTAATACGAAAAACTACTTAACATAAATCCCTTGTGACATTTCCTTTTGTTTTACTGAAGGCTCTTTACGTTTACATTTATTTGACGCTGCCTATCACACGCTACGGTGATATGTTGAAACCACAAAGCGACATCGTTTATATTAAAGATATGATAAAGTACTTTTTAGGGTTCCGCACCTCAAAAGAATTAAATGGTACTATTATAGGATCATTTTGGGTGTCCATCCGTCTGTTAAGGGCATTTCTCAAAATCAAGTGGAGGTATAAATGTGAAATGAATATCAAATATCCAAATCTAGAGTTTTTTAAAGGAAAAAAAAATCAGATTTTTTTTATGAAATTGTCTATATAATAATTATGAAGGCAGTCGATTAGAGGCCAGTCATGGCGCAGCGGGACGAAGTGTGACTGTAAAATCGACTGTTTGTGGGTTCGATCCCCACTCGAGGAGATGAAATATTTACTTTAATTTATATATCCATTTCTTCGCTCTGTTGTCGAGGCTAAGTGCAGCGTTAAGTTCTGCCACTCAACACGCAATGCCTCGAGAATTCGGCAGAAAGTGGGGAACGGAGTGTCTTAACACTAGGTTCCCTCTGCCTACCCTGCTGTGTGCGGGATACAGCGTGAAGCTAATTATAGTTATGCAATTTGTACAACTGTACCAATTTTCAAGAGCTCATCACATTTCCTCAGCTTTGTATTGTGTTCTTTGATTTATTGTCGTTGTTTCATACTCAATTAATGTATAATGGGAACATATATATACATTTGTAATTACAATATGGTATATAATATATTATTGGCCAGTCGTGGTGCAGGTCCACAAGTATAAACGCGACTGGTTTTGGGTTCGATCCGCACTCGATTAAATGATATATTTATTTATTTTTTTATTTTCATTTTTACGCTATGGTGCCGAGGTAAAGCGCGGCGTTGAGTTCCGCCATTCAACACGCAATGCCTCCAAAATTTGGTGGAAACTGGAGAACAAAGTATCTCAACACTACGTTCCCCCTACCTACCCTGCTGTGTGCGGCATACAGCATGATGCTGTTTTATATGTTACCGCCACTGTTTTGATGTTTTATATATATTTAATAGAACATGTATAATTTCAAGTTTTAAACAACTATTGATTTGTTGCATTGAAAAATAAAATAGGTTATATAATTGATTTGGAAATTCTACAGATTAAAATATAATAAAAATAATCACAATTGGTCTTTTTTATGTTTTATGTATATGTACTAATTTAGAAAGAGACGTCATTGTACCCGACCTCACTCGATAGATTATATATACTTAAATTATTTTCATATTCTCTGTCTGAGTCGCGGCGTTAAGTTTCGCAATATTGCTAATTGTTAGGAGAATTTTATTAATACCATCTCTTCTCACCACCTACTTATACAATATATTAAAAGCAAAGAAAAATTTATTCTTATCAAGAATAATATCTGAGTTCAATATATTCAATCACTTCCCGTTTGCTCTATATTGATCACTTCTGTGTTTGACGTTTGCGGTTTGCGGTAAATTAAATTTTAATTTGTTCGTCCTCGGAATAACCTTTCCTTTTTTTATTCGTAATTCAGTACATATAAGAACATAAGTTCTAAGTAAAATTCTATTAAATTATGTTTATTCTGCTCTACATATCACCAAAAAATCTATACATCGAAGAAGAAATTCTTCGATGTGCAGATTCTTTGGTGATATTAACCTTAGAAATATAAACCTATTTTTCAGTAAGTACAACAAAAAAGACTAAAATTATTATAACTGTAGTTCCACGGGAAATACCCCATAGGCTTTGGTTACGCGGCGAATTTCAACCAAAATGAAGCAAGAACGACGTTTAAATTATCGTATCTTTTGATCGAGCTAGCGTAGAAGCTTGATTTTTTTCTATGCATCAAAGGACCGTAGACTAAAATATTCGGTATTAATTTCAACTACCCTCACGCTATCTCGAGATAAATGGTCTTGACTGTCAGGAAGACGAACAACAAACTGATCCTAAAAAATAAAGAAATACAAATAAAGAAATTGTACCAAAATTACCTGTATTGATGAACAAGCATAATTTTATTATACATACATACTGTTTATAAGACGAATTAACAATCGTTTGTGCGTAAACGTTCCTCAATTAAAATTACAAAGGGACCCAAACTTAATACTGATAAATGGTAATATGTTTAACTTTACTTAATTAATTTCGAATGAATCATGATGTATTAACCTTCGAGTGCGCCCTAAAATTTAATATGAGCGGTAGAGCATCGTACTTTTTAAAACCGTAAATACATACTTATATAATATTTATTATTAATCAGTGATAAAAAGGCCAGTGAGGCCGGTCGTGGCGCAGCGGCACGAGGTGTGACTGCAAAACCGACTGGTTGTGGGTTCGATCCCCACTCGAGGAGATGAAATATTTACTTAAATTTATATTTCCATTTCTTCGCTCTGGTGTCGAGGTAAAGCGTGGCGTTGACTTCTGCCACTCAACACGCAATGCCTCCAGAATTCGGCAGAAAGTGGGGAACGGAGTGTCTTAACACTAGGTTCCCTCTGCCTACCCTGCTGTGTGCGGGATATAGCTTGAAGCTAATTTAATTTAATTTAATTTTTATTTACGTCTATGACATGATATTTAATCACATTTTTTTAATTAACGCTGCGTACTATAAATAACAGAGTAAGTATAGTGAATCTAGTTTTAATACATTCATTTATCTTATTTCAAACATTAGTCTCTAGTGATATTTTAAAGTATTACACGTATATAAAAAATCGGAAAAAGGCGAGTGGGGTTCGCCCACCGAGGGTTCCTTACAAAAATTAGAGCTCTCGAGCTTTTTCTGAAATTCAGGCTTAGCCTTACCTTACCCTTTCATCTGACACCTCACTTGAACTAGCGGCTTTAATATCAAATTTTGCCGCCTTTTAAACTATAATTTTTAGAATTTAACCACAATTGCATAGTTTTCAGATTTTTTCCTGCGCTAGTACTTGTAGATGCTAGCTGCCAAATTATATAATTTGTTATAGTGAAAAAATCACCTTTTTTGCAATTTAAGGATATTATTTTTTCAAAATTTAACCACAAATGTATAGCTTTTAGATTTTTTCCTAAAATAAAACTACATAATTCTAGGTTAGCCGAAAATACTTAAGTTAAGTACTCCTTGTAGTGTCGAATTACGCTATATAATCTTTTTTAAAGTAAATGTAGATTTTTTTTTTCAGGAAAACATGGGGCTGTGGATTTAGATATATGGTTTGAATTTCAACTCGACAAGCGTTCCTGCTATGAAGGCTCTTGACAAACAGACAGATAAACAACAAGTTATCTTATAAGGGTTCCTTGTTCTCTTTAAAGGTACCCCTAAATAACGATAAAATATTAAAATAGTCGTTTTCCTTCAATATTATTGTCTTCTAGTTTTCCCATTTCTCATATAAAACTACTATAACGTGCTAAGTTGTAGTAAATAGTAAATTCAAAGCTTATAAGTCTAAAAGCGAGTATTTTTAAAGAAATTTCCAGTGGATTCTAAAAGGCATCTGTGTATCAGATGGGGTAATGATCTGTTATGAAAAGATCTTGGCTGCTTATTTTTTTATAAAGTTTATTTCCTTGAGGTTTATTTCTTAGTTTTATTTACTTATCTACTTATATAAAACTCTTCCCTTACCGAGTGACTGACAGACAACGCACACACAAAATAATTGACTTAGAAAGTTGAAATTTACCATAAAGGTAGATTAGGGAGTGTAGAGCAGTAAGAAAGATTTTCTTGAAATTTCTAAGGAAATGACAAAAAAAACAGGATTTGCTTTGATTGCTATTTTACGTCTCCAGTAAGTAGGTTTATGTGGATTTCACAACCCTAAAACTAAAAATTAGTAACAAAAAAGTAAAAAGTAAAATTCCATTTTTTTTTTCGAATTTCTTTGTAGGGATACTCGTGTGTATGGTTATCTTAGTTTAAGACACTTTGTTTATGCTACCGGCGTACTTATTATTAATAAATGTTTTTTTTGCCTTTTTTTTTCAGTTTCACGCTGTATCCCGCATATTTTTTGTAAATTTTAATAATGAGGCCGTCGTGGCACTGGGGTATAGATGTGTAACTGTAATACTGACAGTTGGGTTTTTCATTTCCTCGCGCTGCTAACAAGACATAAAAGATTCCGCAACTCAACACACAATGCCTCGAGGTTTCGGCAGAAAGTGGAAAGCGGAGTGTCTTAACACTAGGCTCCCTCTGTCTACCCTCCTATATACATAATACAGCGTGAAACTGATAAAAAAAAGGATATTATTTGAACGTACGAACTAACCTCATCCAAACGCGAATAACCAAAATATTCTTTAACATTCACCAGTATACAGCATAGCACTCTACTTTATTCGTCCCGGCGTCACTTAGAAAAATGAAAGTATAGCCGACGATTTTATGTTTTATTGTACGTGCAGACAATATTAATTTATTTTAATTCATCAAAATATTTTTATGATGATGCCGTATTGGTGTTAAATTTGTGTGAAGTGGTTGTGGGCTTAATTCTTTCTTTTTCAGATTCACGCTGTATCCCGCATATAGCAGGGTATGCAGAAGGAACCTGGGGATGTAGTGTTAAGACATTCAATTCCTATTAAGAAACGTCTCACTATCCGCCGACGCAACGCCGCGTTTTGCTTCGTTACCAGGACGAGTTCATTAAAATATCAATTATTTTATTTCCCCAGGTAGGAATTGAACCTAAAACCTGTCGCGTTTACAGTCGCATATTTGTGCTCCTACACCTTAACTGGACTCCCGTTTAGATTGAATAATTGTTTTACGGTGTTTTGCTACTCTACGCATAATATTTCTTATGTTTTTTGCTGGATCTCGCAAACAGCAATCTAGTGTTAAAGCATTCCGTTACTCTCTTTCCATTATGTCTTAAGTGGTGAAATTCAATGCTGCGCTTTATCTTGTTACCAGATCTCGTAAATGAAAATAATTCATATCCGCATTAGAATGCCGCGATTACAGTCACTCGCATGTAATGACAAAACGAAGCGCGGCGTTGAGTTCCGTCACTCTACGTGTATCGAAAATCGGGCGGAATACAGAAAACGCAATGTCTTAACAATAACTTCCCTCAGTCTACCCAGCAAAATTCGGAGTGAAATTCAAAAAATACAAAAAAAAATTAAACAATAGAATCAAATATCAATATGCAAAAAATCCCAAACCTATAACAGGAAACACCATTTTGTCTTCGACTTGAAAGATTTATTTGGGAACTGGGGAAAAATTGGCAATCTTATTTAAAACTTCCCCACACTACGCGAAAGGACCCAGAAGTTTATCGGTCAAGTTGGATAACTTTGTTTCTGTGAAAATATTTTTTTCTACTTTTGTGGTCATCCACAGGTAAGGGGCGGAATGAAAGCATATATCTTTCTTGCTCCAGTGCTCTCGGCGAAAATATTGTGGGAGAAAGAAAAAAAGGAAGTTTTCGGTATCGCCAGAAATAGGGTAAACGGTAAACAAGTTTTTTTGCCAAGCTTATTTAATTATCCATGACGAGGTTATTTTATTTTATTTTATTTGAGAGGGGTTGTTGCCTTCTTTTTTTTTTGGATGAAACTTAGGAATTCTTTTTAAGAGCGATTTGGAGAGAATTTATATTAAAATTATGAACGGTGGTGATATTATTGTAGTTATAGATTCGAATATTTTAAGTTGATTTTGATTTGAGTTATAGCAGTCGACGCTTTATATGAAAATATATATTTTTAACCTCAAGCTAAATCCCTGTGCTAGCCTAGTTGGTAATAGTAACACTCCTTTCTCTGATTTACACTCAATTTTAAGACAGTGCGTGATGAGTGTAGGAGCACAACGCTGCGCTTTGTCCTGTTACTAAAGGGAGTGAGAATCGAGCCCAGAACGAGCCACGACGGCAGATGTATTGTAGTAGCTTATAACTAAAGAAAGAAAAGAGTATCTCTTCATTATCTTAACAATAAGTCTCCATATTCCCATATTTTTTATTATTTAATTAACTTTTTCATATATCATTCAAGAAAATAAGTACTCTATACAAAAGTTAAGAATATAATAGTAAAAGACAAAACAAAGTTGTGAATACGGGACCTGTTCCTAGCGACGATGTCGCGTTATTTATTGCTTTTAATATATAAATTAATTAATATTTTATATAAAGAAAATTAGAGAAGCTTATAAAATTTTATGAACGAAAACCGTTTTAATGGTTTCCTTTGATATGATAATAGAAAATATACCCTTGTAGTGGAGGTACTATATATTTTTCATGTTTATACTAAAATTGACGTATGACTAAATGCGGTGGTTGTTTGTGACTTCGATCTCCACTTGGGAGAATGAATTATTATTAAATAACATTTTCATATCTTCGCTCTGGTAACAAGGCAGCGTTGGGTTCCGCCATTCAACACGCAACGCCTCATAAATTTGGCAGAGGTTCCCTCTGCTTACTTTAAGCGAGATTCAGCGTGAAGCTGATTATACTAAAATTGAGGCCTCGTCGTGGCGCAGTGCTACATTGTCTCACTATATATGCGACGGTTGTTCGATTCCCAGTTGTGGGAATTAATTATTTTCATTGTCTGGCTCTAGTAATAAGATAAAGCGCGGTATTGAGTTTCACTACTCAACACGCAAAAGGCGTGAAACGAAAAATATAATTGAATGTTTTTTTTAGCTTTACACCGTATATCTTATTTAGAAGAGTAGGCAGAGGAAACTTGGTGCTTAGACACTCCGTTCCAGGCACACTATCTAATGTCCGAGACAATGCACATGTGAGTGGCGGAACTCAACTCTACGCTGTTTTGTGAACAAAGCGAAAAATTTAAAACTATTAATCCCCTGAACAAGAATCGAACCCACAACTAAAATGTATGAAAACAAATGTATCTGTACTTACATATCTCTTGCGTGAACAAATTTCTGTATCAATTAATTAGTGGTTGAAATTATTTTAATTACCTTCAGCTGCAAGGGCCGGTGTATAATTGAAATAAAAATTATAATCATAATTATATGATCAGGCTAGTCGTGGCGCAGGGGCACAAAGTGCGTCAGTATAAAACGACTGGTTGTGGGTTCGTTCTCCACTCGAGGAGATGAAATATTTACTTAAATTTATATTTCCATTTTTTCGCTCTGGTGTCGAGGCAAGGGCGGCGTTGAGTTCTGCCACTCAACACGCAATGCCTCCAGAATTCGGCAGAAAATGGGGAACGGAGGGTCTCTAGATTCCCTCTGCCTGCTGTGTGCGGGATACAGCGTAAAGCTGATTTTTTACATAATTATATCATGGAGAAATTGAAAAATCTCATCGTATGATGTGGGTCTTGGAGTCGATTCCCATTTGGAGAAATGGTCGTACCTAAATCATTTTTATATTTTTAATCTAGGTAAATTAGTTAGGCATATGCTGTGTTTTACCACATTTCCGGTTTTTTTTGGCTTTATACCTACTCTATAACAGAGTAGACAGAGATCTTGGTCATTTCGCTCGCCACTTCTAGCCCAAATTCGAAACAATTCTTGTAGACTGAAAACCTTACTTTATTTTATCAATTCTAGGATGAAAACAGATCCCTTCCCCCAAATGGAAATCCAACACAAAATCAATACTTTTTTAGAAAATGTATGAAAACTTTAATCTTCTTAAAAAAAATGTTGTTTCTTTTCTTACCTTAGAAAAGTACTTAATTAAAAAAAAAAACAAGCACTGCGCCAGTATGGCCTCTAAGTTACAGTTACTAAGCACACGATAAATTTAAAAATCTTCAACGAAATTTATAAAAGAGGGCGTCTTATATAGGTTAAGCTGGCTTACATGTAATTTATTAAATCCTCAGTATATACTTATATATATACATAAGCACTGAATGTACGTAGGTACTTGTATACAGCAAACTACTATATGGGCAGGTCTGGCTCGAGTCCAAGGAGGCTGAATTAGAAGTATCATATATCACAGAGATCAGGATGATTCAAAAGTTTTTCTTAAAAGTTGGTAAAATTTATCATCATAAATTTATTGTTTGAGAGATTTTTATATTTTTTTTATGACGCTATGATGTAAGTTATAGTTTTGTATTTAACTTGATTTTTTTTTCAATTATTACCACCATGTTAAAAGGTAGGCCGTGAAATCCTATTGATAAGATAATAAACCAAATAAATTAACTTTACGTTGTATACCGCACACAGCAAAGTAGGCAGAAGGCTACCTACTATTAAGACTGTTCGTTCTCCATTTTCCATCGAACTCGGGAGGGAGTGTTTGTGTTGAGTGGCGGAACTCAACGCCGTGCTTAAGAGCGAAGGAATGAAAATATAAATTAAAAAAATAAATTAATTGAGGCCGTCGTGGTGCAGGGGTACAAGGGTGTGACTGTAATGCGACGGTTTTGGGATCCACCCCCACTCGGGCGAATGAATTATTATTTATTAATATTTTCATTTTATCTTCTGGCACCAAGGCAAAAAGCCCGGCGTTAAGTTTCGCCACACAACACGCAATGACTCGAAAAATTAAGTAGATGGGGAACGGAGTGTTTTAACACTACATTCCGTCTGACTACCCTGCTATATGGGACTTATGCTTTTTAAATAAATATGACAAAACATTAAATTATAAATTATTAACTGCCACTAGTAGATATCGAAATCATAATAATCGCATTATACTGCCCCACACTGTATCTCACATAAAGCAAGGTAGAGGGAACCTGGGAACCTATTGTTAAGATACTCCGTCAACATGAAGTCACGGAGTGAGGCATTGTTGTGTTATACCAGAACGAGATAGACTATGTTACCACTGAAGGTAGATTTCATTATAAATAAAATAAACAAAGTACGACGTTTAGTATAGCAATTTATCTAAAAACATTTTAAAAAATATATTAAAAATATATATAAAACACGCGTTTCCACACCAAATGCTTAAATTGCTGTAGAATCTTCTCGTAAATCATCTAAAAATAATATAAGCCTTAGCTTGTTTACTAGTGACGATGGTTATACAACTAGGTCAAATTCAGTTATTTTTAAGATTTTATTACGTAGTAACACGGTGATTTAACAATAAAAGACGATATGTGAAAATAGACAAAAATAAAAAAGCGATGTAATATTTTATGTAAAGAATAATATGAAAACAATATTAAGTAACGTATAAAGATTTTTTTAACTACTTTGTTCACTTCATATTATTATTATTTTTTATCAGCTTCACGCTGTATCCCGCACACAGCAAGTTAGGCAGAGGGGGCCTAGTGTTAAGACACTCCGTTCCCCACTTTCTGCCGGATTCTGGAGGTATTGCGTGTTGAGTGGCAGAACTCAACGCCGCGCTTTGTCTAGACACCAAAACGAAGAAATGAAAATAAATATTTAAGTAAATATTTCATCTCCTCGAGTGAGGATCCAACCCACAACCAGGTTTTATAGTTACACTTTGTGCAACTGCACCACGACTAGCCTCTTCATACATATTCATATTATTATGTCAAGGTAATATGTAAAATATATGAATTTCGTATTGCAAAATAATAATATGTTTGCTTCTGGGAATCACTTTGAGTGTGTGTTTTATTTCGAAACAGTTTTTTCTGATATTATATAGAAATGAGAGATACATTTCCCTTGCGATGTTGTTGTGTTCCTGAAGCGAATAACATATTGGTCTAGTGGATAGTGACTGATTGTTTTACTAAAGTTAGTAGGGGTACGGGGCTCTATTCCATTACACATATTATGTAATTTTCGCTTACGTTATTGTGGACTCTTAGAATGATATGCGTTTATAAATGTTAAAATTTATAACTTTAAAAATATTCAAATTAAAATTGTTAAAAATCTAAGAATAATGAAATAAAGGAGAACAATAAATAATTCGACATTTTAAAAACGTGTGAAAAGATTTTTATTTTAACGAATCCTCATGTTTAGTTGGGGTCAAAAAAAACTACTGATGACTAAATACACACTACAGCGGGATATATCCCGGATAAGCGACACTATGTCTACTTTATACATAGGAAACCTAATACAAACTCTCCATTCTCCACTTACCGTCCAGTTTCTAGATCTTGGAACTCAACTCCGTAAATATAATTCTCAATAAATAATTTTGCATTCCGTCAATCATGTACAATAAAATATATCTTTCATACAAAAGTAAATTTTAAATAACGATTTAATAAAACGAAACAAAACCATTCGAGGCCTATACAAAAACATTAATATCCATAATAAACTCAAGTGAGTGGTTTAATAAAACGACAATTTCCATAAAAGGCCTACAAAAATTAATAAAAAGATTCAGATTGAAAAATAAGTGTATTTCATTTGCGTCTACGGTGGAACTTCATAACATTAATTTTCTTATATACATACCGACGATAAAACAAAAAATAATATCTCACGTAGAAAATAAAAAGAAAAAGGTAAGGGAATGCGGTGTTTTGTGTTTAAATAGGAATATTATTAAGATGTTGATAGGAAAAACATATAATATTTCGCACGACATTTTTTTTAGCATTACGCTGCATGCCGCACATAACAGGGTAGGCAGAGGGAACCTAAGAATCTTGTGTTAAAACACTCTGTTCCTATTAAAACATTTCCGTTTCTCACTTTCCATTGAATTCTGGAGACGTTGGATGTAGAGTGGCGGAACTAAAGGCCGCGCTTTGCGTCGTTACCAGGACGAAAGAACAAAATTATTAAATATTTCATTGCTTGTAGTGCAAATCGAACCCACAACCTGTCGTGGTTACGCACTCTTCGCTCACTTGTTTCCCTGCGCCAAGACTGGCTGTGCTGTAAATAATTATGATTTTTTTTAACAAGTGCTATTCCACACTTAGGAAAGAAAAATACTTATTTAGAAAACGTATAAAAAGTTGAACGTACCGGGACTCGAACCTGCGCCTACTGGTCGGTCCACGTCGGCTGTCGGTTTCACACACAAATTTGGAGCAATGCAAAATATAAAATATTTAATTTCTCCGAGTCAAACCCACAACCATCGCGCTTACACTTGCAGGTTTGTGCTCATTCACCACGATGACCTCAATTTTAATCTAATAATTAATAATTTATTTGATAATTTCACATTTAAATATAATGTGCTGTGATTGTGGATTCGAATTCCATTCAGGGTATTTCATATAAGCGACAGTAGAAGTAAGTGGAAAATGAAGAGCAGAATAAAGAATCACTAGATTTAAAGAACTTTTTTTATACAGAATATATAAAAATATATATAAATATATATATAAAGTCTACAAGAATTTCATAAAGAATTCTCACATTGAAGCTAAAATGTGATAAACTGATATATTTATTGCCTTCTAATATTGTATACATTCTTATGACTCGTCGGGAATTGTGGCGAACTTTAATATCACTCTGCAAAATATATTGGAGTTGCTATGTACTAATATTAGTAGCTAAAGCGTTATCTCAGGAACAACTGGTTCGAATTGAAAAAATATTTCGTGTTGAACGGCGGATCTCAACGCCGTGCTTTGCCTCTACGCTACAGCGAAGAAACCCACCGCTGATGTGGACACCGAACAGAAGGTGCGGCTTCGAGTCCCGCTACTTTCAAATTTTTATACGTTTTCTAAATAAATATTTTTCTTTCCTAAGTGTGGAATAACACTTGTCAACAAAATATTCATAGTTATTTACAGCACGACCAGTCTTGGCGCAGGGAAACAAGCGTGGGACTGTAACCGCGACATGTTGTGGGTTCGATTTCCACTACAAGCAATGAAATATTTAATATTTTTATTCTTTCGATCTGGTAACGACGCAAAGCGCGCCTTTAGTTCCGCCATTCAACATCCAATGTCTCCAGAATTCAATGGAAAGTGAGAAAAGGAAATGTGTTAATGGGAACAGAGTGTTTTAACATTAGATTCCTAGGTTCCCTCTGCCTACCCTGCTATGTGCGGCATGCAGCGCGTAGCTAAAAAAATCTCGTACGAAGTATTATATGTTTTTCCTATCAACATCTTAATAATATTCCTATTTAAACACAAAACACCGCATTCCTTTACCTTTTTCTTTTTTATTTTCTACGTGAGATATTATTTTTTATTGTATTGTAGTAGGTAAGAAAATTAATTTTGTAAATTTCCACCGTAGACGCAAATGAAATCCACTTATTTTTCAATCTGAATCTTATTATTAATTTTTGTAGGCCTTTTATGGAAATTGTCGTTTTATTAAACCACTCACTTGAGTTTATTATGGATATTAATGTTTTTGTATAGGCCTCGAATGATTTTGCTTCGTTTTATTAGATCGTTATTTAAAATATAATTTTGTATGAAAGAATTTTTATTTTACATTTTATATTTACGCCGTTGAGTTTCAAGATCTTGAAACTGGACGGAAAGTGGAATATAGAGAGATAGCACTAGGTTTCCTATGTCTAGAGTGGCTTATCCGGGATATATCCCACTGTAGCGTGTATTTAGTTATCAATAGATTTTCTCTGACCCCAACTAAATATGAGAATCCATTAAAATAAAAATCTTTTCACATGTTTATAAAATGTCGAATTATTTATAGTTCACCTTTATTTGATTCTTAACAATTTTAATCTAATTTAATTTTAAAGTTATAAATTTTAACATTTTTAAATGCGTATCATTGTAAGAGTCCACAATAACGTAAGCGAAAATTATAGATTTCCAAAAATTGGAATAGAGCCCCGTACCACTACTAACTTTAGTAAAACAATCAGTACCTATCCACTAGACCAATATGTTATTCGCTTCAGAAACACAACAACATCGCAAGGGAAATGTATCTCTCATTTCTATATAATATCAGAAAAAACAGTTTCGAAATAAAGCACACACTCAAAGTGATTCCCAGAAGCAAACATATTATTATTTTGCAATACAAAATTCATATATTTTATATACAACCTTGACATAATAATATGAAGTGAACAAAGTAGTTATAAAAAAACTTTATACGTTATGTAATATTTTTTTTAAATAGTTTTTATATCATTCTATACATACATAAAATATTACTTCATTTTTTTTGTCTATTTTAGCATATCTTTTTTATTGTCAAGTCGATATGTTGCAAGCTGTGTAATAAAATCTAAAAAAAAAAACTGAATTTGACCCAGTTGTATTACTATCAAACTTGATAGTTATATTATGTAATTCAGTTGGCAATACTGTTTCCTGTTTGTTAAGTGGCTGGTAAGCAGTTGATGTAGAACGCGTTGACACGGTTATCTAAAAGGCTTATTATATTTGAAGTAAAGATTTTAGAGCATCAGACGTAAATTTATTATTTTGAAACCCAAATTGATTTAAGAGGCCAGAGGCGAGGCCAGTCGTGGCGCAGCGGCGCGAAATGTGACTGTAAAACCGACTGGTTGTGGGTTCCCCACTCGAGGAGATGAAATATTTACTTAAATTTATATTTCCATTTCTTCGCTCGAGGCAAAGCGCGACGTTAAGTTCTGCCACTCAACACGCAATTCTTCCAGAATTCGGCAGAAACTGGGGAACAGAGTATCTTAACACTAGGTTCCCTCTGCCTACCCTTGTGTACGGGATACAGCGTGAAGCTGTGCAAATTGATTTAAAGCCAATATATTATTTTTCGTTATATATACTTTTACGATTATTAATAATCTATATTTATAAATAAAATTGAAGGGTTTGTCTGTGATTTTAAAATAGCCTTTTACATTTTTTGCAAGCAAAACTAATAAAATAATAAATTAAATTTCCATAAATACACGTAAATAATATTAAATAAATATTAGTATGGTTAAAGAGGGCAAAGCCGTATGGGGGCCACTAGTATTAATATATAAAATCTAATGTTTTAGCGTAATTATAATAGAAAATTCTTATAAAATGACTCCCTTTCAGAATATTCTCAAAGGTGTTCCAGACTGATTTAAAAAAAAATATTAAAATTGAGCACAGTAAGTTGCACTTGAATTTTTACAAATCTTTAATATCTAAGGTAACGGTACTATGATGAGTCTGTCATAGGTCAACTGGTTGACCTATCGCTTAACCTATAAAAATCTAATAAAGGTACTTAATACTTCATTTGAGCTCAGCATTTATACAATAATTAAATTTACAATTCATTTCTTTTTTCGTTTCGTGGTGTCTGGCTGACTGGCTGATGATTATAATATTAAAGTAGTCTTTTTTTTCTAACAAAGACAAATAATTTTAAATTAAAACTAAAAAAGTTAAAAATAAAACAATTTTTATAAATAAATGGAAAAGTGAGCGGTAAGAGAAGTAGGGGGAGACCTCGGTTGACCTTCGAAAACACAGTATCAAAGATACTGGAGGAAGGTCACGTAAAAAGCATGAGGACCCCCCGAAGGGCATGTATGAAGAGGTTGATGACAGTGGACGAGGCGAAAGAGGTATGTAGAGACCGTAGCGTTTGGCGCTCCGTTCTCTCTGACTACCCCGCAAGGGATAAAGCGTGAAGCTAAGTTAAGTTAAGTTAAGTTATAAATAAATAGAACCGACTTCAAAATTAAACTTATGTGAAGAAATTTAAACAAAGTATAAATTGTAGAAAATATTTAATTATTTTAAAGTATTATTTAAAAAAATATGAATAATAATAACTGAGATTATTGATTGATTGATATATTTGCTATTTAAAATCCTAATAATATTTATCTATGTAAATTTATTGTATTACTAGCGGCTCGCCCACGGCTTCGCCCGCTTAAAATACATGATTATTGATTTAATAAGCAGAATTGATTGACAACTATAATGACTTCTAATATGATTTTTTTACGACATTATCGTCAAAGAATTTTTGATTGTTTTAAATAAAAAAATACGACCATTGTTGATGTTTGATATTTATAAAATATATATAAAGCTAATTATTTATTACACGCTAACGCTAGCTTCTCACTGCATATCCGGCCTGCTATATTTATTACACGTATGTATTTTTGTAACTTTATGTTCTTTTTACCTAATTAATATACTCTGTTAAATGTGCTGATGTCAGTGAATAATTTAATTTACTCATTCAGAAACCGCCTTAAATGTTAAATTATTGATTTGAAGGATTCATAATATTCTTTATAAAATAACTGTAATAATTGCATATTAACTCCTGTACAATTTTTAAATTAGTTACATATATTATATGAACGAACCGACCCAAAAATCTTTGTAAATTTACTTGATATTTCTTTCAAGATCGTTCTTTATCTCTCTCTCTGTTGAATAAATTAATTTTTAATGAACCGATTTTGATGAACTAAACTTTAGTAATTAAGTTGAGTTAAAACAAAGCAATTGGTGAAATTTTTAACTAAATCGGTTCAGTACTTTCAGAGAAAAATGCAGACAAAAGTATGTCGACAGACAGACGGACAGACAGACAGACAGACAGACAGACAAGAAATTCAAAAAAAATCTTTTTGCTGTCTATTATTCTTATTAAGTGTCCCTCTATCCATTTCAGTCAAAATTACTAAATGTACAGACAAAATATTTTTACTGTCTTATTATATATAGAGATATATTTATTTATCAATAGATGTATGTATTTTATGTTATATAGATATCTATGTAAATTAGTTTGCAATATATAGAATGTATTTTTTTTTGATGTAGGTATATTAACATACACGTTAGAATAACATTTTATATCATTTGTACACCAGCCAATATCCATACATTCTTTGATCTTTTTAATGGTAAGGGTTGCCAGGAAGAGATCACTTATATATTATAAGGCCGCCTTTACACCATTTTTCCATTGTTTTGTATATTTTTATTATTAAGTTGGTGCAGTAAAGTATTAAATAAATAAATAAAATCCGTTTGTTGGTGTATTTATTTTTGAAGTTAGTGCCAGCCATGGGCAACAAATAACTATTTAATACACTGAACAAAACTAAAAAATAATTTAAAATTTCTATATGTATAAAGTTGCTGTACAACTTTAGTAACTAACTAACTCGTAAGTATTAATTATTTCACTTAATATTTTTCTTTCTTCACTTTGAAAAAATTGAAATATTTCTTTCTATAATTTAGTTTTTATTTTAATTTGTGAATATAAGTAAAGTTTGAAAGTCGGTTCAAATCAACTTCACGCTGTACTAGTATGTCGCATATAGCGGGGTAAGCAGGGGGAATCTAGTGTTAATACACTACATTCTCCACTTTTAGCCGAATTTTCTTAGGCTATTCTCGTAGGATATTTTAAGTAGGAGGTCCTATATAAATAATAATAATAATATGCTTTATTGTACACCACAAACATACAAATAAATAAATAAAAGAAACACAAAGAAATAGAAGAAAATGTACAGCAGGCGGCCTTATCGCTATGAGCGATCTCTTCCAGGCAACCTTAAAGTGTAGGAGTAGTTAGAGCGGCAGGCGGTGTACACGAGTTATTTAAATATATGTACATAGATAAGTATTTAGGCCAATATATACATACATAAACTCATACTTAAAAAAAATATAAATAAATACATATATACATACATACGTACTTACATACTAATACATATAATATAATACATAAATAAAAATTAAAAAAAATCAAATGATGACGATAATACTACATAAAAACAAATGAATAGCGTAAAGTAAAGAAATCAGAAGGAACATAAAAGAGTAATTTAAAGAGATAAATAATGTGCCTTTAGCAGGGATTTAAATCGATTAAGACTCTGAGCCTGTCTTATATTAACAGGAAGAGAATTCCATAACCGAGCTTTAACTGAGAAGGAGTTAGCAAAAAAGGAAGAGGAATGGAAGGGAATTTTGAGAACAAGGTTTTCATTGGATCGGAGAGAACGATTATGCGAGTTACTTAAAAACTCAAATCGTTCTTTTAGGTAAAAAGGGATCGAGGGATTAAACAGCACACAGTAAAGAAGATGTAATATATGAGTATTCCTGCGAAGTCTTATAGGAAGCCACTTGAGCTTTTTGCGAAAGTCAGAAATATTGTCATATTTGCGAAGTCCAAATATAAACCGTATACAAAGATTTTGAAGTCGCTCAAGCCTATTTAAATACTCGTCGCTAATATCGAGATAGCAAGTATCAGCATAATCAAGAATTGGTAGTAATAAGGTGTTTGCCAGCACAATTTTAGTTGGTATAGGTAGAAAATTGCGCAGTCTACGAAGAGAAGCAACTGCTCCATAAAGTTTCCGGCTGAGTTCATTAATTTGCGGCTCCCATG